>PVKH010032735.1:0-12126 GCA_004027955.1 Chaetophractus vellerosus | reverse complement strand
CTTTTTGCCTTGCCCATGGAGGCTTTTGCCCCGCCCACAGCGGCTTGCCTTTCTCAAGGCCGTCTGCCCGCTCGGAGAGGTCCCTGGGAACCGAACCCGGGGCCTCCCATGTGGTACCCCAGTGCGCTCTTTACCCACTGAGCTATCTAGCCAGGCCCTCTATCATTTTCTGTTTATTACTTATCTTAAGAACAACCATCTGTCTTGAGGGTGACAAGGAACTTGAACAGAATCTTAAAAGATTGTTTGTCCAATTATAAATAAATACATAAAAGTAGACTACCAATCACAATTAAAAGCATAAATTCAAAGCATACTAGTTTGTACCCTAATGTCAGTAAACTGAGGATATAGGTCAGGAAATAGGTCTGTCCATTGAAAAGGTTGAGCCTGATGTTATGAAATAACTTAACTTGGCCCTGTAATATGTTCACTCTGCCAGATTTATTAATATAAAGCTATATTATTCATAGGAAGTCATCAAATCTAGACCCCATCTGTTTTGCAAGGCCACTGATGTTAAACTGTCAGTTTCAACCTTGAGGACCTGAAAAGCATTGAGAATGATGTTAAAGCTCTGTTTCATAACTGTGGAGATATTTATAACTGGTCAATCAGGTCATATGTTTCTAGGGTAGGTATGATGTTAGGCATGAACGAGTGGAATGCTGTATTATGATCAGTCAAGGAATTGACGGTATTATTCCTCTTTTGTCAGTTTGAGGCCTGATGTACAAAAGATCCTAAGTTAGCACTCTGACTGGCATTTAGGGTAGAAAATAAATGCAAGATTACAGATCCATTCCAGGTTATATGTAGATAATAAAACCTTGCAATTATCTGCAGTTTACAAAGGAGATGCAAAATTGCTTAGACAATGAACAAGAGCAGACTTGGATAACCCACAGGATTGCGCTATAGTTCTCTATTGAAACAAAAAAGTTCTCCACAGTTCACCCTACTTTTCATCAAAAATAGTTCCACAAAACATTATCCTTGATCATAAAATAAGGCTGGTTCCATTACATTTGGCCTGATTATTTACAGAGGTGAAGCAAGAATGGTGATTTATTATATAGGAATTTTTTAAGCTTGTTTTGCTGGAAGTTTTCATAAGAAACCTTGGATTGTACTTTTAAAAGTTTTTGAATCTGGGAAACCAAGCCAACAACCTGACACTAGATTTCACCCCAAAGTATGTATAAATTTGGGTGAATTCTTCTTTTTGAAGTTATCAAAGTATCATATGATTCCTACACTTGCCAGGAAATTACCTTCTTTACTGAACTGTAATCTTAGAACCCTGGAGCCAGGCACCAGGCTAATTTTTCCAAGAGGATTTTGCATAGATTGGCTCCATAAAGTCAACCTTAGTCCCTTAAGAGTGTCTGGTCATATCTGATTAAATGAGCATCATTCTCAAATATGACATTCTAGTAGAAACCTTGATATATCAGATCTTCAATTATGCCCTATTAACAGATTCTAATTTAATGTATACAAATGACTATTTTGATTTAAAAGTAAGGATATTCAACAAAAGTTTATGAATTCTGGAGGGTCCACATAGAGAGAAAAAGATAGATGTTTCATTAATGAAGGATAGCATAAAGGAAAAAATAAAGGATTACTTGTATCTAAACAATATAACATTAAAACAGCAACAATACAAAACCTATAATCATTCATTATCAATTCGTTCAGTACTAGGTAATTAATCCTTGTTTCACTAGATCTTCTGTTAGCAATTTTGTGGACCCATTGACTTCTTCACTAGATTTCTGGAGATCTTGACACAGTACAGTGGTATGGTCTCGATGTTATTTAAGCAATATCATTAGAGGTTGTGTCCCAGGGTACCTGACATAGTCCTTTCCATGGGTCTCTGAGACACTCCTTTAAGTTGAAAAAATCAGCCTATAGCTGATTGAATGCAAGTGTTTTCAGGGAGGTATCAGAATAAAAAGTACCTGTAGATGAAAATATACTTAAAATGTCCTCGGTTAAATTACTGTGGTTTTACAAAAGTGAATGATCTGACAGTTCATTAAATGTTTTTTAAGAGTAGCTGACATTATGACCACTAACTACAGTTGTATTGTATCAGGCAGATCAGCATTAGAACATCTCAGGGACAGTGAGAATATTGACAAATCTCTAAAAACTTTTTATAATTTCTGAAAACATATATTTAACATTATTCCCATACAAATTTAACCAACATAATGTTAGAAAATATTTTTTATTTTGACAACACTTCCCATGCAACTCATAACATATCAAATAAATCTTATTATTTCTATCACCTCTCTTTTATAAAGTAAAGAAACAAACCCATTGTGATTTCTGAAATTATTCTGCTTATAAATGATTCCAGTAAGAGAATTAAGATAAATCCAGAGAGAAATGAGTCACACCTTAACTGAAATAGCTTCAGTTATTGAAATGAATACAGAGAGAGAAAGAGAAAGCCATGGAAGCAAGAAGCTGAAATCAAAGAAAACTGTAAGAGAAAAGAGAGGCCAGTATATGCTGCCACATGCCTTGCCATATGACAGAGGAGCCAAGGATTGCCAGTAGTCAGTCTTTGGAAAGAAAGCATTATTTTGATGATGTCTTGATTTGGATATTTTCATGGCTTCAAACTGCAAGCTAATATATTTGCAATGTTTAAGTAAGCACATTTCATAGAATGTACTTTAAGTAGCATAGGAAATTGAAACACACCTTAACTAAAGTAGCCTCATGAAAAAGCCTTACTTGCAGTGGCTTCACACCCATAGGGAGGAATTAACTTAAAGAACACAGTTTTTGGGGGGTATATAAAGTTCCAAACCATCATACCTGCAAGCCTTACATATTTAAGTTAGTAAAACAATCTTGGAAACTATCTTCAAGTTGACATCCTACAAAACACAATTACATTTGGGAAAAAAATTGTCAAAATAATAACTCAATGTGGTTAAACACAAATTTACATTAGTTACCATTTTAAACATCTAATAGATTTAATGCTAGATTATTTGATCATTAAGTCTGTATTAGTCAGCCAAATGGGTGAAGATGCAAAATACAAGAAACCGGTTGCTTTTTATAAAGGGTATTTATTTGGGAGTAGAAGCTTACAGTGACTAGGCCGTAAAGCATAAGTTACTTCTCTCACCAAAGCCTGTTGCCATATGTTGGAGCAAGATGGCTGCCGATGTCTGCCAAGATTTCAGGCTTCCTGGGTTCTTCTCTTCCTGGGGCTTGATTCTCTCTGGGCTCAGCTCCTTTCCTCACTCCACAAGGCCAGCTATTCACTATCAGGCAACTGGTTCATCTCTCTTCCTGGGCTCCAGCTCAAAACTCCAACCTTCCTTTTCTACAGTGTGGTTTCTCTGTGAGTTCCTGCCCAACAAGGGGGCAGGGACTCAACATCCTACTGATGTGGCCCAATCAAAGCCTTAACCATTATTTAATCAAGTAAAAGTGAAACCTCTGAATCCAATATAATCTAATAGGCACTGAGGGACAGACCAACTCACAAACATAATCCAATATCTCTTTTTGGAATTCATAAACAATATCATACTGCTATACTCCACCTTCTAAATTCCAACAATACATTAAAATATTCAAAAATGTTAAATCAGTAACAATGCAAGTACAAAATCATATCACAATCAATTTAAAGAAATACAATTTGTCTTGGGGCAAAATCCTTTCTGGCTGTAAACCTCTGAAAACAATTTATCCGCTTCCAATACACAAATGGACAGACAGAGGATAAAAATTTCCCTTATTATAAGGAGAAATTGTGATGGGAACATGAGTCATGGGTCCTCTACAATTCAGTAAACCCACAGGGCATATTTCATTAGATGTCAAAGTCTGAGAGTCATTCTTAAGGCAATGGTTTCTTCTCCCTGGGGCCCAATGAGGACACACCCTTTCCACAGGCTTCCCTAAAGTTCCAATTTCTTGGTTCCTCCCTAATCAAGCATCTGGGTATCAACCAAGCTCCAAACCTCACCCTCCAAGAACACTGGCATGATTGCCAAACTTTGTCCAATCTTTGTGTTAGTCTTAGCCTCCTTTGTATGGTAAAGTGAAGAAAACCTCCACCCTAACCTTTGGCATACATGTCCAAACCTCTCAGAGCAATGAGTTGGTAACCTGGCCTTCCTTAATCCATGGGGGACAGGCATACCCTTTTCAGACCTATGGGGTGCTGACCTTAACTGCACTAATCCTTGAGGAATGTGCTCCACCCTCTCTGTACCCTACGTCAGCAAAACTCTCCCTGAACACTGGACAGTAACATCCATGTTCTTCAACTGCCAGTGCAAAGTCACCCTCTCTGTACACATGGTTGGGTTTCCTCTCTTGGCCAGAGGCAATGTCTTAATTCCAGATCTCAGCTTTCATGGTTTTCCTCTTAAAGCTCTTCCCCTTCCATCTTCCCTGTCAATGTCTTTTCTTATCCAAGCTGACAGTGGTTTTGTTCATACAGCCCTCTCAAAAAGTTTGTTGGTTTAGCATGCAGGAAGCAGGGGTCCAAGCCATCAGACAGTAAGACTTTCCACAAGTCTTTCCTAGATAACCGCATTTTCAATCCTGATTTACAAATTCCAAGTTTAGTTAAGTTCTCAAATGGGGCACTACTGTTTGGAAGCTTGATTTCCAGAGGCTTGGAATTTACAGAATCAGTTTCTGTTTTCTTTGTGCCCAATGATTCAGTCCTCAGCTTATCTCTCATTTAGCATTTTGTTATATGCTGCAAGGAGAATCCAAGCTGCATTCTCTGAGTTTGCTTTGGAAAGTTCTTCAGCTAAATACCCAGGCTCATCATTTTCAAATTCTGCCTTCTATAAAACACCAAAAGTTAATCTTCCTAAGTTCTCTGCAACTTTAAAATATGGATCACCTTTCCTCCAGTTTCTAATAATAGTTTTATGATTTACTTCTGAGGCCTCATAAAAAGTCTCCTTAGAGGGGCCGGCTCGATAGCCCAGTGGATAGGGCACCGGCACACCACATGGGAGGCCCCGGGTTCGGTTCCCAGGGACCTCTCCTAGCGGGCAGACCGCCTTGAGAATGGCAAGCCGCCATGGGCGGGCCAGAGCCGTCGTGGGCAGGGCAAAAAGCTGCCATGGACAGGCAAAAGCCGCCACGGGCAGGGCAGGTCGCCCGCGAATGGAGCGCAGCCAGCCACCCACGAACTGAAGCAAGAGCCGGCTGTGAATGGAAACAGAAGCCGCCCACAAGCGGGGAAAGCTGCGCCTGCGCAGTGACCAAGTCTCGGCGTGTCGCCGCAATGGGGGGGAAGGGGAGATATGTAATAAAATAAATAAATCTTTAAAAAAAAAAGTCTCCTTAGAGTCCATATTACTATCAACAGTCTCTTCAAAGTACTATAGATCTTTTCTACCAAACATCTCACAATTCTTCCAAAAAATACCCCTTACTCATTTATAAAACCATTTCAGCATTTTGGTAATTGCAAAGGCACTTCCCCCCTCTCCAGTACTAAATTTTGTATTAGTCAGCCAAAGGGGTGCTGATGCAAAATACCAGAAATCATTTGTTTTTTATAAAGGGTATTTATTTGGGGTAGAAGCTTACAGTTACCAGGCCATAAGGCATAAGTTACTTCTCTCACCAAAGTCTGTTGCCACATGTTAGAGCAAGATGGCTGCCTATGTCAGCAAAGAGTTAAGGCTTCCTGGGTTCCTCTCTTCCCAGGGCTTGTTGCTCTCCAGTCTCAGCTCCTCTGCTCACTCCACAAGGCCAGCTGTATGATATCAGGCAAATGGCTTGTTTCTCTTCCTGGGCTCCAGCTCAAATCTCAAAACTCCCTTCTCTGTAGTGTGGTTTCTCTGTGATCCTTTGCCCACCAAGGGGACAACATTCTACTGACATGGCCCAATCAAAGCCTTAACCATTATTTAATCAAGTAAAAGTGAAACCTCTGAATCCAATATAGTTTAATATGCCCAGAGGGACAGACCAGTTCACAAACATAATCCAATATCTCTTTTTGGAATTCATACAATATCAAACCGCTACAAAGCCTATATAAATTTAGGAAGAATGTACCCAATTAGAACAAAGTGGTAGGCTTGCATAGTACTTGACATTGATAATTTAGAAGACATAGCTGTTTTTATTTATCCAGCAATATTAATCTAAACATGTTTGCTAAAGATTTAACTAAATTATATAAACTTGTTTTTTATAACATTTGCATTTGTTTCTACAAATACTCTTCTGTTTTTCATTGGAATTATGAGAACTTCAATTTCCTTAATTTCTGGAACAAAATTTCCTTAATATCTGACTATATATATATATATGCACATATTTATCTTTAAGCCAATTTGACTAAAGTCATTTAAGGAGTTTCAAATTTTAATTTTGTAATAACATCCAAAGATAAGTAAAATATCATACATCAAACATACAGATGGCACAAATAGTTTATAGTTTCAATTTAAAATTTTTCTTCCATGATGAGTCAGACAGAAAAAGACAGAAATATAGAAAACATAGAAATACAAAACTCACTAACATATGAAAGAGCTGACTTTCTATCCTGGCACCACTGTTACACTTTTATTTGAATTCTATTCTTGGAGAATGGAATAAGTTGAGGCTAATTGCATTATATGACGGCTAAAGCTTTCCCATAGATATTTATAGAGGAGACTTGTAAGATTTTCTTTCCCTTTATGTGTAAAATATAGAAGTTTTGTCTTATCTCTTGGCCCCCAAATTTATTATGGAAAGAGAGATACTGAAGGTCCTTTTCTAGGTCCCTAATCAGGGTTGCCTACCAGGGTTTACAGAAACTGAGGACCAGGCAAAATGTGTACAATGTGATATAGGTCAGGTAACTGTGGATCTTATGCATGCAAAAGAATTATAAATTCTTCTATGAATAATTGTGCTTCTGAGTTTTGACTTTGATCATTGGTTAAAGGTGGTGGTGGTTGGAATGTCAGAATCTCTGAAGGGCCTACACTTACATGCATCTGTCTAATATTCTTTTATTCCCCATCATCCAAATAAAAGGTTAAATAAGAATGAGGAGTAGTGGATTCAGAGTAATTGGCAAAGGAGAATAAACAGAAGGGGCTAAAGACACAGAGTCAAGTCAGTTTGTCTACAGTCTTTGTTCCTTGTCTCAGCTTCTTGTTTCTTAAGTTTTTATTGACTTTTGTAAGGAATCTTTAAATGAGACTATTAAAATTCACTAATTCTTTTTGATACTTCTGAATACCAATCAAAACACACACCCCATTGCTTTGGAGAGATGCACAATTCCTTACTTTCCAATTGTCTTCTGAGGAAAATTACTTCATCTAAACTAAATTTAACCCATGTGTGACCACTGAAATTCTAAGTTATACTTAGTAAATCTGATCATTTTTTCAAAAGTAGACAAATTCAGGTTCCATAGGTTTTAAAGATGTATCCAGCTGGTGTCAAGCGGAATGATCCTCAGATTCTGAAGTTTTTGACAAACAAGAACCCATGTTACTTATTTGACAACTCAAGTCTTTGTTGTCTGATCCTCAGATTTGTTTTACCCATAATATAACCAGACTTTTAGTCTAATTCCTAGATTTAGTGATGCTTAAAGTCAGAGATCTCAACACAATTTAGAGTTCATATCCAAAAAGAATTTACTTGTAAACCTCCAGGCACCAAAAGTATGCAGAGAGCACAAATGGATGATCAGGTAACTTTTGCTTGGTCATGCTGCCTCCAGGACAATTGGGAAGCTTGCTTTCATCTCCCATTTCTGACATCAAAACTGTTAAAAATATTAGATAAGATATTTACTATGGGGGATTATTTGAGCAGTTTATGATTCATAAATCAAGCAGCATCCAAACTGCACATAGAAAGGAGTCCCATCAATGAAGTAGAAAGGCAAAAGCAGAAGCAACTGAGGAAATGTTATGATTGGCTGACATTATTTCCATTTTCATAAGGAAGTCTTACAAAGTGGGGAGTAGTTAAATATAAATTGATTAGTGTGGACACTTGCCCATTCTGATAAGATATCTCTACTCGACTGAAACTGATTTATCACCAGAGTTTGCTTGTCTGAAATTCCATAGGGTGCATTCTGTTGTTGCATTTTCTTGGATAACCTCTACAGGTCAATTGTTTTTGACTCTACAGGTCAAATATTTTCCTGGACAGGTTACCCTCCTGGAAACATCCAATTCTGACCGTCATTTTATCTTACTTAACATTAATTATTCCACTTGTAATTGGGAAGGTAAATCTCCTGTTTAATGCATTTCATAACTATTTCATTAATTAATTTCAACATTTTAGTTTATTCAATCACATAATTAATACTGGTCTTCAGAGATACAATTGCCAATGAAGAAAATGGGGAAGATAATATAAGGATTAAAATAATGCAAGGGTTGAATAAAATGACCAAAGTTTTCACTTTGAACATAAATAAAAGAATGGTCATTTTGTTTGATACTTAGTTAAGGACAGGATAAAGTGTAAAATTTGAAAAGTTTGAAGATTTTTAAGCCAAGATATCCAAGTATCCTATACATAAAAATTTACATATTAGATTTCTAGGCAATAACTAATGCCTTGGGAGAAAATGTATACTATAGCATGCTGACAAAATTCTAACAAATGTGACAATATTAATGGTGATAATACTTATATAAAGGATCTAAGAAAGAAGAATCTCTGTAAATCAATTATTGGTGTGTTATCAATTGAATTAAAGGGGCAACACTGATATTCATTTTCATTTATTATATATAATAAAGTTAATAAATTTTAATGACCTTTTAACATATTAAAATGTCAAGATAATTTTAACTAATTCCTATCCATTTTGCATGAACAAGATTAACCAAGTCAAAAATAACCAATACGAGGTAGCAGTCTTATGAGGGATACTTTCAATCTGGAGGTGAATACTAATTATATTTCCATTTTATTTATGACTTAAAAAATTGAAATTTCATATTTAGTTGTGAATTGATGAGCATGCACTTGCTATCAGCCCTGCAGGGAATAAAAAGACAATGATACACTCAGTGTAATAAATATACCCTTAATGAAAATATAAATTCAATTGCACTCAATAGTCAGTAAGATGCATATGTAGAATTCATTAATATTATAAATTTACCAACAATACAGAACCCCAAGGAAGTTGTGATCATTCACAGTGATTAATTTTTTGGGATGTTCAGTTTAGTAATTGGTTATTATAACAATGGATTTAATATTTGCCTTCAGGCTTCTAATTTTTGTGTCAATTTTTATTCACTTAGCATATTTCCATGTAGAAAACTGTAGTTTCCCCAACTTGTTTTGTAAAATATACAATTTTAATATTGGGGCCAGCCATAGCCCAGTGGATAGGGCGCCGGCATGCCACATGGGAGGCCCCGGGTTTGGTTCCCGGGGACCTCTCCTAGCAGGCAGACCGCCTTGAGAAGGGCAAGCTGCCATGGGCGGGCCAGAGCCGCCATGGGCAGGGAAAAAAGCTGCCACGGACAGGGCAAAAGCTGTCACGGGCAGGGCAGGTCGCCCGCGAATGGAGCGCAGCCAGCCACCCACGAACTGAAAGCAGAGCCGGCCGTGAATAGAAGCAGAAGCCACCCACAAGCGGGGAAAGCCACACCTGTGCAGTGACCGACCTCGGTGCGTCACCGCAACAAGGGGGAGGGGAGATATGGAATAAAATTTAAAAAAAAAATTTAAAAAATTTAATATTAATCAATCCTTTCAAATGCAGAGAATCTTGGGTTCAGATTTACCAGCTTTTCCCCAAGCCAATTAAATTCTTCACCATGTTAGATTTTTTAAAAATTTTATTGACATATATCATTCATACATGAACATACATAAACAATAACTGTATAGTAAAAGTTGTAAACTTACAAAACAAACATGCATAACATCATACGGGGTCCCATACATCAACCCAATACCAACATTGTTGTTAGCTATTTGTTACAAGTCATGAAAGAATATCATCAAAATCTTACTACTAACTATAGCCCATATCTAATATTTGGTGTATTTTCCCCCAATCCACCCTATTATTAGTTTTTAAAATATATTTTATTTAAAAAGTTGTAAACTTATAAAACAATCATGCACATGTGTAGAATTGCCATAAACACACTTTCACCAACACACCACAACATGAGGGAACCTTTGTTACAGATTATGAGATAATATCACCAGACTATTAACATCAACCATGGTCCATAGCATACAGTTTGCACACTTTTTCCCTAATCCCCCATCATCAACACCATACATCTTTGACATTGATACAAGAACATTACAGTATTGCTGTTAACCACAGTCCATAGGTCACATCAATTATATCTTTCCCATACTTTTCCATATTCCCACCACCCTGCAATAGTGATGTGCATTTCACAGAAAGACACTCTTGCATCTGTACCATCAGCCACAATTCTCATCCACCTTTGGGTTTACTGTGTTATTCAATCCCTAGATTATTCTCTAGCTTTCTTTCAAATGACATTTACATCCCTCAACTAACTTTTCCAGCCACATTCCCATTTATAAACCAGCTGCTACTCCCTACAATGTGTTACCATCAACTCTATATACTTCTACACTATTACAGTAAAGTTAATTGAAACTTCTACATACATTAAGCATCAGTAGTTCTTCTCAGCCCTTGTCTTACCTCCTAATAACCTATACTCTAGGTTTTAACACCATGCATTTATTCTTTGTATTTAGTTGGCATTAATGAAACTACACGATATATGTCCTTTTGTGTGAGATTTTTAACTGTTCATGTTGCAAAAAACATGGGGGAAAAACAAGCTGGGGAGAAATTGACAGCAACCACCAACTGTGTGTCAAGGACTTTCCTTTATCTCTGTTTCATGTAATCTTCACAACACTGTTTAGATCTGGTTATTAATAATGTGGCATAATTCATGACATCAAACATCAAATATGAAAGTAATAACCAGATTTGAAAAATTACTAGCTCTAGTAAAATAAGTATTGCTGATTCATAGTCAATAAAGCATCTATAAAATTTTTGATTTTTATCTTCACATAATAAAACAATAATATGATTAATAAGGAAATAATAACTATGTTATAATGTGAAAAGATTTTCATAATTTCCATAAGTCTTTCATATGTCATTTCACTTTGCTTAGATATTCTATAATTCTGCATATTATACACTGCTCCTTTTTTCATTTTACAGATAAAAAAATTAATCTGAAGTGAAATTCTCCAAAACCACACTGTCTATAAGTAACAGAATGAAGGCAAGGGCTTTAGTCTTCAAAAATTATGCTTTTTGTACTATAAAATGCCCAGAAATATGTTGAGATTTCACTGAGACATCTCACATGCAGGTCCCCAAATGATCAACACTATTCTTTGGTAGAGCCATCTACCTGAGATTAGAATTACAATAAGCCTTTAGTAGAATAACAATAAGTCTACTCTAGTCCATCATTCATTCCCCATAAATTACAATGTAAACTGTAATCCATGCTTAGTGGCAATGCTCCAAAATGTGTTCATCAATTGTAACAAATGTACCACACTAATGAAGGATGTTTTTAATGTGGGAAAATGTGGGAGGGGTAGGGAGCAGGGCATATGGAAATCCCCTATATTTTTTATGTAACATTTATGTAATCTATGTATCTTTTAAAAAATTTTAAAGTTTATGTATATAAATAAAATAAAAACAAAACAAAACAACACAATTTAAATGAGATTAGGGAACAGCTTTGTAAATATGAAGAAACAGTTCTTCTATCTCTGTGCAAAGATGGTTCACCATTTTAGGATTTTGGGTTTGGTTGCTTAGTGGCTTTACTCATACTCTATTCTCTCTCACATGGTTTACTTGTGTAGTCACCCATTCTAAATACACATCAAAAACTCTTCATGGGATATGCCTTTCTAAAAATTTCATGCCCCACAATCAATGCCATCCTTATCAAGATATTTTCCTGCAATTTTTTCTTTAAATAATGAAAACACACATATCATAAAATGTGTTTTATGTTTAAACAAACATTTTATTTGCTCTTCCAGAAACATTTTTAGTAAGATGTAATATTC
>PVKH010032734.1:0-12125 GCA_004027955.1 Chaetophractus vellerosus | reverse complement strand
CGGTAAAAGTAGTTATTATTATACCTCAGGAGAAGGGCAGGCAAATGGGCAACTACAATTCAGTGAGGTAATGCTATGGTAGGAGTTCAAAGAATTCCCAGCCAGGGAAGGCTTCCTGGAGAAGAAGGTGCCTAAGCCTAGTGTGAGGGATCAGAAGTCTCAGTTAATGCGGGTGGAGGGACAGGGTTCCCAGAGGTGGGTTTTATGAAGAAAGTAGTGTCTCAGTAATGGGTGGGTGGATAGTGGTGCAGTGGTTAGGAGGGAGCAGGAGGAGGAAGTGGAGGTGATGAGTTTGGAATGTCTCATGAAATTTGGCTCTGAAGGGACCAGAGATAACTAGTCTGAGAGATGGTGTTTTAGTTTCTCTTCTGCTAGAACAAATAACATACAATGGGTTGGCTGAACAACAGGAATTTATTGGCTCATAGTTTCAGAGTTGGGGTTCCTTGGCTCTTCTATCACATGGCAATGCACATGGCAGCATCTTCTTTCTCTTCTGGCTTCCATTGATTTCCAGCTTCTGGCTGCTCCTGTGGCTTCTCTCTGTCTGCAGCCTCCAGTAATAGGATTAAGACCCATTCTAATTCATTTGGGCCAGACCTTAACTTAAGTAACCTCTTCAAAAGCTCCTATTTACAGTGGGTTCACACCCACAGGATTAAGAACATGTTTTTCAGGGGTACATAACTCCAAGCTGCCACAGGTGGGTTCATTTGTTTTAAGTAGGGGAGATGGAAACAGGTTTAAATATGCATTGAGAGTTGCAGTGAGGTCAGAGGTTGGCAACCCAGGGAATGGGGATCTGAGGGAGGTGGCTGTATCCCAGATTCCCCAGCTCTTAGACACCCAGAGGCAAATGAAGCTGCATTTCCAGCCATTAGCTGTTATATGTGTCTTTCTCTAGCGATGTTCCTTGGCCATTCCCTGTAGCCGTGTGGGCTACAGTGAATCACTGAGCTGTTCGTGCCCTGGGCACTACCCATCCTGGGAAAGGACATGAAAAGGGGTGACCTGGCCCCTGGCAAGGGAAGGAAGAGGCCGCTTCTGGGGCTTTTTGCACCTTGTGTGCCTGATATTGACAATGGAGATTCAGGGAGCTTGGAATGCTCAGCAGTGACCTGAGAATGGATCTGGGGGTCTTGGAGCCCCTGTAAAATAAACAGCATCTGAGAGGGAACAGCTGGGAATGTTCTCGTCTCACGTCTGCTTCCAGAGACCCTGTGCCTGCAGAGTCCTTGCTCAGATCAAGGCAGGGACCTCACTACCCCTCACCTGGTCTGCTTCCAGCCCAGGATCCTAGCAACTCAGAACTAATGACAGCTGCGGGAATAGGGGTGCTTATTGGGGTGAAGGCTCAGCCTTCTCAATTCCCGAACAGGTCAGCTGCAGGTGATTCATCTTCTTGAGCTTTATTTCCTCATCTGTAAAGTGGGAATAACCATTGTGTTTGCCTTCATAGAAGTTAATGAGGTTACCTGAGCTGAGTATCTGGCATGTGCCAAGTACAGAACTTCTCTTAAAATCGTAGACCCATCAGTCCAGAGCTGGAAGACTTCCAGGTCATGTAGTCCAGTTATCTCTGCCCCCAGCGTGCATACACACATATGCACACACGCATACACAGAGGAAGCCCTCCTCCTCAGCCGTCCTCACAGGTGACTGGCCAACCTGGGTTACATGCTTCTGACATAGATTTCTCTCTCCCTTGGGGCAGCCCATTGGATCAGTGGCATATTAGAAGAGGTCAGAGATGCAGGACCTGAGGTCACACAGCAGCCTGGAGTTGGGGTAGGAGCCATGGCCAGTTGCTCCTGGTTTTGTGTACTTATGTTTCTCTATCTGCCTGAGTGAAGGCCTTTGAGTCTTCAAACTGCTAGGTAGGAGGCCAGCTGTAGGGGCCTCTCTCCCCAGAGGGTCCCCGGGGAAACTCCAGAGCTGAAAGGGCAGCAGTATTTCTCAAGGAAAGAAGTCCATGGCAGCAGTCTACCCGCAATCTCTCCTGCTGCTGTTGACACCCTGCTCTAGACCTCTCCAGGGCCTATCTTTTGACCATACTCCAGAGGTAAATACCAGATAGGTCTCAGAGACCTGGGTTCCTGTCTTTACCACTTGCTAGCTGAGATACCTTAGGTGACTTTATCTCCTGAGTATCTGTTTTCTCATCCACAAAATGGAGGTAATTCTATCCTTGTATCAAAGCTTGTTAGGCGATGTACTTAAAGTAAGTATAACAGGGCTTGGCTTGTGGTAAATGTTCAATAAAAGGCAGCCATCATCATTAATGACACGCTGTGTCTCACCATGCCTGGAACAGAGGAGAGAGATGCCCAGTGAGTGTTGGTTTACTCCCAGTCCTTCTTTCTTTCCTTTCTTTTTTTAAACAAAGTTGTTCTGTCCTGTTCCTTGCTGTTTGTGGGAATGAGGAGAAATTAAGGGAGAACTTAAAGTTCAGGAAAAGAGAGGGAGAGGTGAAGGGACACGAGGTTGGTCTGTGGGGTGGCTGAGCCGGGTCTGACTGAAGGAAGGGTCCACTTTCCTTTTAATCAAAGACGCCTCACATGCGGTTTCCTGGCAGTGCTGCTGTTAATTTATAAAAAATGCCCCCTAATAAAATTCTGCTTGATTCTTCGATTGGCTGGGCATTAGGCCGCAGCCGGCAGCGACGCGGGGACATAACGGATGCATTTGCAGATTTGGAAAATTAAAGCCATCTATATGGCGCCTGTGGCGGGAGATCCGCCGATCTGCTTGCTTAATGAAATATAAAGATTCTTTTAACCAATGTAAGCACAATTCGACAGCTTGTGAAACGCGGCCGCGCCATGATGGATGGCTCTCCTGGCTCGCCAGGAATTGCGGGGCGGCACCTTTTAAATATATAATTGATTCTGTTTGGAGTGTGCAGTGGGCTGAGCCCGTGCAGGGGCCGGGAGTGCAGAGCCCTGTTTGGAGGCTCCTGCAGGTCGCACTGAGCCAGGGCCATGTGGTCCTTGGCCTCCCAGTGGGGCCCACCAGTGCTCAAAACTGGATGTGGGACTTCAGCTGGTGAGCCTGGCCCAGGGCCCCGGGGGCAGGTCGGGCTGCTCCTACTGCTGTGAAAGGGCCCACAGGGCAGTTTCCCCCAAAGCCAAGCCTGTAATCCGCACACAGAGGAGATGGTGAGGCCACTGAGCTAAGGTGGCCCTGCCTCCCTTATCATCATCTCTTGATCAATGGTTCTTTCTTGATCATTCAACATTTATTTTTTTAAGCACCTGCTGAATATCAGGCACTGTGTCAGATGTTACAAAAACAAAAACCGATAAGACCAATCTATTTTCTCTGTGTTGCTCCGATTTTCTACCTCTCTGTGTCAACTCCATCTCAGTGCTTTTTACTTTCTTTCTTTCTCTTTGTATTTCTCTCTTGTTCCCTATGGGACCCTGTTCAGGGGTGGAAGAGCTACCATGTGCCGGCCCAGCAGCAGGAAGTAGTGGCCACATGACTCCCGGGGGATCCGTTTAGTGTATGTTCACACACTCACACACTCACGTTCATTCACCAGCCCACAGACATGCACACCCACAGAGACATATAAATAGCAGAGGCGCACACCCACACAGCAGAGCACGCGCTGTCATGCGGCGGATCCTGCTTGGGCTGTGTGCACACACACGGCCACGTGTGGCCGCTGAGAGGAGCTGCAGACATGCGACTGTGTGCAGCCGGGATGTTAAACAGCATCCGCAGACGACGGCCTCTCCGCAGCTTCAGGGGAGATGGGAGGCCCTGATGTCCAGCTGGAGGGAGGAAGAGGAGTATGGGGCTGGGAAGATTTGAGCTCACACTCATCCTCATCACACTACACACACACACACACACACACACAAGCATGTGCATGCCGATGTGCTTTTTCTTTGCTGTCCTCCTATTGCCTTGTATCAAATCAGAGAGGACATAGGGGAGGGAACAGAGTATGCTGGGGTTAAGAGCCCGCATGACTGGGGCTGGGAAACACTAGCTGGGGGTGGGGGCAGGACGGGAGGAAGACTTCACCTGTGGAAACCTGTTCCACCACTTCCTAGCTACTTGGCCTTTAGCAAATTATCCCGTCTTTCTCAGCTTCCATTTCCGCATCTGTAAGATGGGATAATAATAGTCCCCACCTCCTAGGGCGTTAGGGGGATTAAAGGAGATGTCTGACACACCAGAGGCATTTAATAAATATTTGTCACTATTCATTCATTCATCTGACCCTCATCTCCTGAGCCCTGCCCCTGTGCCAGACTGGGATCTGGGCGGGGGCTGGGGGAGGCGGTGTCCAGAAATGCATGAGATACATTTTCTGTCCTCAAGGAGTTCAGTCCGGTGAGGGATGCAGAAGCATCATCAGAGTACCCTGATGGCAGGTGCTGTAATTGAGAAAATTCATATAAGGTGCCTGATGTGGCACCTGGCACGGTGTGTCCAGCACATGGTAGCTCTCACTGTTGCTGCTGCTGTCGTCGTGGTGGTGACCTAAGCATAGTTATCGGGAGTCCGGAGAGGGGAGAGATGCTTTCTCAGGGCTGAGCTGGGAAAGCCCCATTTCCGAGTCAGTTGAAGTGGGCCTTGGTGGAGAGGGAGGAGTTGGTTAGGTGAAGCGGGAGAAAGGAGAAAGAACGGTGTTTCAGGGCCCAGCTAGAAGACAGGCATGGAGGTGACAAGAGGGAGTGGCAAGTAGTCTGGGACTGCTGGGTGCTGGAGAGGGGTGGGTGGAGGCTAGACTGGAAGTCTTGGAGGCCTTCGGAGGGCCAGTGGGCTGGGGCAGTCATGGGACCGAGAAAGGTACCTCTCCTGGCTTCCGTTAATAAAGACATGTCGTGCATGAAAAACTGTGAGATCAGCAATAATTAAGTCAATTAAAATGTCACTTACCACATTAACAGCAGTGAGTTTTAAAGCAACAAAGCCCCTGAGTTTAATGGGGGAGGGCCATTCCAGCCCAGTGGGGGCGGGGCAGGGGGATGGATAAAATTACTTCTAAAAGCTATTCCCCTTTCCCCACCTGGAAGCTTGTGACACCTTTTGGAGCCGAGCCAGTGCCTGGCTCCATCCCCACACACATTGGAGCATATTTCCTCTTTTTTCCCCTCCAAAAAAAGAAAAGAAAGAAAGAATATAAATGTGAAAATCACCTGTAATCTTATCTCCTATTTCCCAGAGATAACCTCTGTTAACATTTCGGAGCTAACCTTCCAGACTTTTATTCTATGCATATATATACTTACATTATAAAAATGGAATCAGATCATGCATACTATTTTGGCCCCTATTTTTTCCACTCAACAATAGATTGTGAACATCAGCACATACGGATGCACACCCTGGCTTTAAACAGCGGCACTTATATTCCACTGTGGGCGTGACTGTCCCCTCATTTACTGAACAGATCCTCTCTCGATGGACAGTTAGGTTTCCAATTGTTTGCCATCATAAGCAGTGCTCTGTGATAAATATCCCTGTTCACAGATTTCTGCATACTTGAAGGATTAAATTCTGGAAATGGAATTGTTTAGTCAAAGACGATACCCTCTCTAAAGGCTTTTGATCCTGGGGATAAAGACCTCTTCTTTATTATCGTTTCCCACTCCCCTAGATAACCCTAGGTAAAACTTTCTCTTCCTATTTGCCAATCTGAGGGGTGACAAATGGTATCTTATTGTTTCTATTTGTATTTCTTTGGTTACAAGCAAGGCTGAGCCTTCTGCTATGTGTCTGTTGGATATTTGTGTTTCTTCCTTAGTAATCTGTCCCTTCATTTACTTAGCCCATCTTTTATTAAGGGGACCATCTTGTTATTGGTATATATGAGTTCTTTTTATATTCTGGGTATGCTCTTTTATTTTTATGCTATTTATGTTTATCAATTTTGTGATGTATATATGGTAAATATTTTTCTAAGTTGGCACTTTGAGCTTTGTTTATAGCATATTCTGTTATACAGATTTTTAAACACTTTATGTCATCATGTGTATCTTTTTTCCTGGATTTCTGCTTTGGTATGGGAATGCTGTTGGTAGATGTTAATCAGAATCTGTCAGTCCAGCCCCAAGTGACTTGTGTATCCAGCAGCCAGTTCATCCTTACTTGGAAGTTGGGTCCACACTTCACACGTACCATGTCCCCCCACAATCCTTGATACCCCATCCTCCCAGACACATTCCTTCCCTAGTTCTGATTCAGGAAAAGGCATCTCTTTACTCAGTTGCTCAGACCAAAACCTTAAGGCTCATCCTTTCCTCACCCCCATCTTTTCCTTATAACTAATCTACCAGCATTCATCTTGATTCTACCTTCAAAACACATCCTGGATCCAGCTGCTTCTTTCTACCTCTGCCACTCCACCCTAATGGAAGCCACCATGGCCACTGGCCTGGACCCTGCAGTGGCCTGGGCTCTCTGCTTTCCTTCTTGTCCCTCAACAGTATATCCTCCATATAGCCAGTCACATTGAACTTTTAAAAACAAATCATATCACATTATTCCCCTGTTCGAGACCCACCAGAGGCATCCCATCGCACTCAGATAAAATCCCAACTCCTTACAATGGGACATGAAACCCTTGGGGACCTGACGCCCTCCTCTCTCTCTCTGACCTCATCCCCTGGCCTCGCTCTGTCACTGTGCTCCAGCCACCCTGGTTTTCTTGCTGTTCCCTGCACGCACCAAGCTTGCCCATGCCTCAGGGCCTTTGTCCTTGCTGCTCCTGCCACCCAGAAAGCCCACTTTTTATTCTGCTTCTCTGCCTTATTTTTCTTGAGAGCACTTATTCCTTTCTGACATTATTATACAGATTTATTGTTGTCATATGTGCCCCCCTCTCCTCTGAATGTAAATTCCACTTTGACACTTGGTAGGTGGTGCTTAATAGACGTTTGTTGAATGACTGGTGTGGAACATATAATGTGTGTGAGTGTGCTTTTGTGTGTAGCTGTGTCTGCTGCAAGAATAGATAGATGTGCGAATGTCTGCGTGGAGAACTGTGGGGACGGTGACACTGACTTTGTTAATGTTGCTGAGTTTGTGTGTGAAGAAGCCAGCTTTTGCGATTGCCTGGCCAGGAATGTCTGCGTGTGTATGTCTGTGTGTGAAACGTGTGTGTCTTTGTGTGCAGGCTGAGGGAGTCTGGGTCTGCGCAGCCTGTGTCTCCTGGTGAAGGTGGGGAGCTGAGACGCCGGCATACATTCTTCCTCTAATCAAATGGACCTGCCATGGGGCCCAGACTCCCCCTTCCACCTCCCGGGCCCAGGTAACAGGAAACACCTGTGTGTCTTTGGGAGCCTGCGAATGTTTGAATCACATTCCCAAAATGGCTTCGAGGGTGACATTTCAGACTGATGCAGGGTGGGTGCTGAGATGAGGACTGTGAGGGTCTGGAAGAGGTGTGGGGTTGATAGGGCCTTGGTGGTCTCAGCTGGTCTGAGCCACGTCAGTAGGAGGGATCTGGGGGAACAGGCTGCTAAAATACTCTGCTGAGTGGATGATTTCCTCGGAGCAATTGGCGGCTATGGAGCTGCAGCAATGTGGGGCAGGGCAGGCCCTGGATTGGCCGTATGAGCTCACCCTACCCCATGGTGAGCTCATCCATAGAGGGGGTTTGCTGTTCTTGGCCTGCTTGCTTCCTGGGGTCGTGGTGGGCACTGAGCAGAGTAGTGGCAGTGGAGGTATAACGGTCCTAACAATAGCGTACTTGTGTCTGTGCAGCATGTTGGGGTTTTAATCCATTGTCTGATCATCAGGGTGAATGCCACAGTGTCCCTGTCCCAGCCCTGGACTTGGCCCTGAATGGGCCTCAATAGGTGTTTGTTGAATGAGTGAATAAATAAATGTGTGGGTGAATCAATGAATGTACAAATGAGTGAATGTCTGGGTGATTGAACAAAGAGATGACAGCATAAAACAGCAAATGAACTGGTAAATCACAACGACCAACATCACCGAGTACATACTGTGTGCCAGATCCTCTTCCAAAGGCTTCTCTACATCTTTGAAACAACCCCACGCTATTATCTCCATTTTGCAGATGGAGCTACTGAGGGTCGGAAAGGTTAAATGGCTTGCCCAAGGTTGCAAAGCTCCTAAGTGGTGGGATTGAGATTCCAGACAGCTGGTCTGACTCTGGAGCAGGACACTAAATCCTACAGTAAGTTGGTACTGATAAGGGAATCAATGAATGAGTGAACGAATGAGCAGATAAATGCAGAAACCCTCACACTCCAAGCCATGGATAGGACAGGTGGCTTTTTGGATGAGGAGCAGAAGTTCCCGGGGCTGAGGTAGACACGCAGGATCGGATTGGGTGTGGAGTCTCCCACCAGTGCGGAGTCTGGCAGCCTTGCCTCACGTCCCCTCTGCCTTCCCTTCCCGCAGGCGGATGCCGCCATGCAGCACTACGGGGTGAACGGCTACTCGCTGCACGCTATGAACTCGCTCAGCGCCATGTACAACCTGCACCAGCAGGCGGCCCAGCAAGCCCAGCATGCCCCCGACTACCGGCCGTCAGTGCACGCGCTGACGCTGGCCGAGCGCCTGGCTGGTAAGAGCCCTGGGGA
Source organism: Chaetophractus vellerosus (assembly GCA_004027955.1). Classification (NCBI taxonomy): domain Eukaryota; kingdom Metazoa; phylum Chordata; class Mammalia; order Cingulata; family Chlamyphoridae; genus Chaetophractus; species Chaetophractus vellerosus. The sequence goes on along the minus strand of PVKH010032734.1, from coordinate 3,552 downwards.
TGGGAAGGAGGGGACACTGGGAAAGTTTACTCTGGGGAGCTCAGGAAGATGCAGGTCACTTAGCAAGGGAGAGAGGTGCCAGCTGAAATCCAGGTGGTCTGCTGGACACGAGCTGTCTTACGTCTTCAAATTCCCCTAACAGCCCTGTGAGGGAGGTAGAGGTGTGCATTCACCCATCCCACAGATGAGGAAACTGAGGCAGGAGGGTAAGGGACTTGCCCAGGGTATTACAGCTAGGAAGTAGTTGGAGGAGGGCTAGGGTGCCCGGAGAGGATATTTCAGGCATAGGAAGTCACATGAACAACAACAATTTCAATGTATTGAATGCCTACTGTGTGCCTGGCATGGTGCCAGGCCCTCTCTATCTGTATATCAAGTTGTTCAATCCCTGCAACATCCGATGGAGTTATTCTCTCCATTTCATGGACAAGGGCACTGAGGCTCAGAGAGGTCAAGTCTGGCCTGGGGTGGGTGGGGAGGTGACATATTGCTAAGATTATGAGCTTTGGGGTCACAGACCAGTGTGCCAGACTGCACACTTGCCTCTCTTCTCTGAGCCCGTTTCAGAGGACCCATCTCAGAGGACATTGGGAGTTATTTGAGATAACATATGCAGAGTGGTCAGCATAGAGCTTGGTACGCAGTAGGTATACAGAAATCCTTATTACCCAGGGCCCAAGGTAAGTGCCACAAGGGCACTGTGGCCTCATCCCCTGCCCTGGCAGTCTCTCAGTGGGTGGGAGAAGGATTTGATGGTATAATGGGGAATTTGATTTCCTGGGAGGTGATGCCACCCGCCCCAGCCTGTCCCAGGCCAAGCCTTGAGCAGTTGGTGAGCATGTGAATGCCCAGCCCCGTGTCAGGCAATCCTCAAAGGACTTCAGGGCATTCCACGGGAGAGCAAGTGTCTAAAGAGCCATGAGAGGACATGACAGAAAGAGCATGGCCAGGATCACCTAGTGGGGCAACTGGTACAGTCAGGAAAGGCTTCTTGCAGGTGATGGGGCTGGAATGAAGCCTTAGAAAGGCAGAGCAAGGAGCCGGGACCAGCAGGAGTAAAGGTATAGAAATGGGATGGGCTGTGAGGACCCTGCCAGGCCTTGGGGCTGGATAAACCCAAGACCCCCGCATCTCCTCTAGATCAGCATGGGCCCTCTGGTCTCCAGCATGGGGGGGGTGCAGTCCTGCCCCCGCTGTGGCTGCTTCCCTGGCATGGAGTGAATTCCCTGTGCCTAATCAGGTGGTGACATCTGCTCCGACAGTGTTCCAGGATCCAAGGACCAGGGCTGAGAGGGAAGGAGTTGAGGAGGGAGACTCACCTCTGCTGGTGGAGGCAGAGGAACTGGCCCACTGCCCCCAATTCTCAAATTCTTAAGAAGGAGGGGCATGAGCTCCAGGTGGGCTTTTGTATGGAGGCCTCACCTACCAGCGGGAGGTTTTGCAGATGGTGTAAAAGCAGGATACTGAGTTGTAGCTCCCCCAACCAGAGTGGCTGCCTGAGTGGTCTCCACTCCCTCTCCTGCCTCCCAGTGACCCACATGAGCTTTGCAGAGGACGTAGACCAGGGGTCACTCTGGTCTTGGATTAGAGCCAGCTTGTGAGGGGTTCAGTTACCTCCCTCGTCCCCATTTAGGGTAATGTGGGAGACTCCCCAATCCCTGGAGAGCAGGGGGAAGAATCTGCCGCCCTGCACAGACAGCCCAGGATCCACTTATGCGGTGGTGGAAGGCACTGGGAGAAACGTTACTGTCCAGCCCCTGAAGACTAGGCAAGCAGAGGGCTCGAGGCCAGACCCCAACCCTAGGCAGATGTTTGTGTTATCAGACATATGGGCAGGGCTATGGAGGACTTACCAGCCTGTCCTCACTCCAAGCTTTCAGGGGCTGGCAACTGGTCTCTGTACTTTCCTCCTTGGAGAAGCTGCCAGAAGGTCAAGACTAGGTACAACAAGCCTTTTCTGAGCTCCGGGGTTTCTGCTAGAGCCAGGATTTCTGTTCAGGAGACTCAAGAGCAGGAGCCTCAGGTCTTGCCATCAGAGACTCACAGGCTGACTGGGGTGATGAGATTTATACCCTGAGGACACTGAATCAAGTGCCAGTGCTTGCAGTGCAGGGAATTTTGTCTGCCCAGACAGACCTCCCCCAACCAGTCCTTGCATATAAGTACCAGCCCACAGCTGGATTCTCCCTGGTCAGGGCCTAGTAGTCTGATGCTAATAAAGTCTCAGTATCCAGAATCTCAGGACTGTAAAGCATTAAAACTTTTATGACATGGGCTTATATATTATTAGCATCATTTAATCTCAGGATATTATACTCATAGTATCTTGGTTCTTTAAGGACCTCAGGTCAACACTCTCCCCAAAGCCAAGTAAGCAAGACTCCCTCAGTCACATTCCTGACAGCCAGCCATTCATGGAGCTGAGTTAGAATACTGTGGTCCTGACACTGGATGATGGGTGGAGAGATCCCGAAAACCCAGCCCTATGGAGAGCAGATGGGTGATTTCCAAGGAGAAATGGCCGGGGCCCAGCTCTGGCAGGAGTCTGAGTGTCCACAGTGGGTCAGAGCTGGGTAATATTCAAAACTCATTTCCCATAATTAAATGGGCCCCCTCTCCTTGCCCTCCAACGGCTGTACATTTCAAGACATCATCTTGGAGGCCCGCTATGGCTCCCAGCACCGCAAACAGCGTCGCAGCCGCACGGCTTTCACGGCCCAGCAGCTCGAGGCCCTGGAGAAAACCTTCCAGAAGACTCACTACCCAGATGTGGTGATGCGAGAGAGGCTGGCCATGTGCACCAACCTGCCTGAGGCCCGGGTGCAGGTAGGGCCCAGATTCCCTAATTAGACCTTGCAGATAAAGCCCACCAGTCTGGCTTCCCATTGTCCAGGAGCCAACATTTCATCCCTCAGTGCCAAGGTGCAAATGATATCTCCATAATGCCCGAAGTTACAGGAGGACAGCTCAGGAAGGGATTGAGGGTGTCTGTTTCCTAGAGGGGTGGGGGCAGTGCTATCACCTACATCCCCTCCCAGGGCATCCTGCTCCACAACTTCACTTCTTTCCTCCCCACCTCCCCTGCCCCTAGGTGTGGTTCAAGAACCGGAGGGCCAAGTTTCGGAAGAAGCAGCGCAGCCTGCAGAAAGAGCAGCTCCAGAAGCAGAAGGAAGCTGAGGGGTCCCACGGGGAGGGCAAGACTGAGGCCCCAGCCCCAGATACCCAGCTGGAGACTGACCAGGCCCCCGGCCTGCCAGGCGGCGACCCCCCGGCTGAGCTTCAGCTGAGCCTGTCGGAGCAGTCAGCCAGTGAGTCGGCCCCCGAGGATCAGCCGGACCGTGAAGAGGAGCCCCGGGCAGGCGCCGAGGATCCCAAAACTGAGAAGAGCCCTGGGACCGAGAGCAAGGGGCCGGGCTGCAAAAGGGGCAGCCCCAAGGCAGGTGAGACCTGGAGGGTACTTCCGGGAGCTGGGGGTCCCAGCTGAGGGAAAACAGCCCTTGTCCCTCCCTGACAGGGGCCTGGGTGTCTGAGGTGGGCTGGACAGAGATGATA
>PVKH010032733.1:0-12123 GCA_004027955.1 Chaetophractus vellerosus | reverse complement strand
GCAGGCCCAGCACACATTCCACCAGCAGAACTTCCAGGCCTCGGCAAGCCTCAGGCCCGTGGCTGACCCTCTATCCCCTCGGAGCAAAGGAGTTTCTCTCCCTCCGTATTTGGAAGAATATTCATCACCCACCTCAGAATGCTTGAGGATGGGAAAAATCACCCTCCACACAGGGAATGTCCTCAGCCACATTGTTTAGCCAAGGTCATTAGCAAAATGCCCCAAAGCGCATTTCCCAAAGTCTGGACTCTTCAGTCTTAAAGTACACTAAGTGGGAGCTAGGCCAGTCTACGTGCATTTTATGGCCAAAAAGTATTTCTTTAATTCTTTAAGGGCACAGTACGGTTTAAAATGTGCTGTAATCCACATTACCGAGCAGAATACTTAACATCTGGCAGACATCGGCATCTGTGTTAAAATGTATGGAAACATCACAATTTACTCCCAGAACAAGAGAAATGCACTTACTTCACATTTTTCCAAATGAAGGAGCCACTTATGTGAGTTAAAAATTAAAGAGACTTCCAAGTATCAGTTTTGTTTTTGCTTTTGTTTTTAGCAAACAAGCTAACAGTCTCTGGTGAAGGTCCTACCACATACATCCAAGCAAGCCTTCCTTTGAGACATACAGCTTTCCGATCTTAATAAATGCTATGTGAGATAAATTGGACTTTACTTGAAGTGACACCAGGTTTGCTTTCCAGAGCAGTTCCTACAAATGGCTAGATTCAGGGCAAGGTGCATTTAAGAGAGGATGGGGGAAGCAGATGTGGCTTGAGCAGTTGGGCACCCGCCTACCACACAGGAGGTCCCAGGTTTGTTTCCCAGTGCCTCCTAAAGAAGACAAGGAAGACAGTGAGCTGGTGTGGCGAGCTGACACAAGATGACGCAATGAGATGAACCAATAAAGAGACACAAAGAGGAAACACAATGAGAGACACAATAAACAGGGAGTGGAGATGGCTCAAGCCATTGGGTGCCTCCCTCCCACATGGGAGTTCCTAGGTTCCATTCCTGGTGCCTTCTAAAAAGCAGACGAGCACACAGAGAGCAGACATTGAGAACAAACAATGGGGGTGTGTGTGATAAATAAAGATAAATCTTTTTTTTAAAAAGAGGATAGGACTAGGTTTACATCCTAGATAATAGATTTTAGTGTACAAAAAAACCATCAGCTCAACTCAAAGTGTGGATAGGAGATTCCTCACCATCCTGGTTCCATTTGCCTTGCTTTGTTCACCTCCTCAACCTAGCTTTTATTAGCTACCTGTTTGTTTCCTTCTTTGATTCAGGTACTCAGAGGCTGGTACTTGCCAGCCTCTCTGGCAGTAGCAGTGGTAAATAAGTAATAATAGTTCATAACATTTGTTAGGCCCTTTCTGTGTGCTGGCAGACTCTGGGCAAAGCACTTCACATGCGTCATCTTATAATCTTGTCATAATTCTGTGAGGTGGTAATATCATGATACTCATTTTACTAATGAAGAAACCCAGACCTGAGAGATTAAATCCTTTGCCTGAGTTGACAGAGTTGGTAATTGTCAGTAGTCAGGTTTTTGTGACTTCAAAGCCCAAGCTCTTTCCACTTTGCATTCAGCCCTTTCTTGTTCCCATTCCTTGTTTCTCTTGGCTCCTAGCTTCTTGTCACCAGCCTCTCTACACACCTAACTCCCCCACAGCAGATTCCTTTTGCCCAGTTCTCCCAGGCCCTGAGGTTTCTCCAACCACTTGGTTCCTTCCTCAGCAGCCCAGCTACCCAAGGGTCTTTGCAAATTGCTTTCTGCCGCCCCCATCTGGCAAGTTTCAATACTTCAATATATCGACTAGTTCCTCTTTGTTTTCATTATCAGATACTTATGTGTACAATAATGATCGATTATCAGGCTCAGGATTTAAGATACACTTAAGGTTTCAAAAGTAGATTAAGGAGAATGTAAATTTAACTTGGAATTGGGATACATGGGTCCTCAGGGAAAATTAATGGGAAGCAAAGATATTTCAAATTCAAAATCCTTTGAGCTTTTCCTAGAGAGGAGAAATATGATTAAAAAAAAAAGACTTTGTCTCTTTAATGTGATTTTTTGCTTATAAATGTTTGTTCATGAAACTTTGCCAGAGTGTTTCAGGAATGCCTGTCTAGAGTGTAAATTTACTATTTGAGAAGGTCATTACTTCTTCAGCTTGTTAGAAATAAGCCAATGTGAGATCAATAATTATCTTTTGGAATTCTGAATTATTTGTTTGATTCAGTTGTGTGCCAGACATATAGTAGATGCTCAGTACATGTTTGATGAACTATAAAGAGTGCCTAAATAGCTTTTACAAGTTAGAAAGCAAAGTGGAGAGGGGTGTTATTTAACTTGGGTTCACAGTGGAATCTTTCCTAAGTACACAGTGGGTTGGAGGCTTTACCCAATAAAATACTGTAGTAGCACAATGAAATGGAGATCCTGTTCCTCCAAAGTTAATGACTTTCTAAAGCATTTGGCTTTCTTACCAAACAATTAGCACCGTTATTTCCAGTCCAATCAATAGGCACAAATCCAAGATTAAGAGCATTTTGGATCATTATTCTCCTTTCATCACATATTCATTATTTTCTCTCGAATAAGACCTGTAATCAGTGTTATTTACCGATCTTTAGAGTGAAACTTTAAACCAGTGATTGTTCTTGTCTTTGCAGGTATTAAATGCCATTTCAAATATCCTTTCAATAATTTTGTGTAGCTAATGAAGTCCATTTTTCCAGACTTTTCAGTCCACTGAGGGAACATTGAACCCCAACAGTCTTTAAAGAGTATTTGTTCTTTAATTGGTGGCAGCTGCTCCTTAGAAAGTTCCCTAAGTGTATGTGTGCTTTTTTTTAAATTATTCTTTAAAGGCTTTTTTATCACAGTTTAAGAGTTATCCTTGAAATACATATGAAATACATACGATGGTCCCCTGAGGTTTTGTGATATTGAAATGTTTAAATACTCTATTATAACTCTAACATATGCAAGAAATTATAGGAAAGTGCCCATGATTTTGGATTTAATTGTTAACACTTTGAAAAATATATTCTCTTAGTTCTCTGGATAGATTTCCTCAAGAAAAATTATTAGTTCATTGTCGTTAATTCTTAAGTATGTATATATTGTATTACTTGAATGCAAACATTTTTCCCTACCTTGGCTTTAAATCCTTTCCCAAAACCATTAGTCTTGGACACATACAGTAAGAGCAGATTTGCTTAAATGTCACTATTAATCCATTTTATAACCTCTAACATTTTGAACAAGAAACTTCAGAAAGAAAGCCTTATGCAGACATTCAATGTCTAGGATAACCAGAGCCAAACATAATGATTTTACAGCTCAGGACCAGCCAAGACACCCATTTTCAGAGTATGGTTTTACAGGGAGTCTGCATGCAGATGAAATATGGCTTTTAAGAACATAATCTGCATGGAAAAGACCTTTCTTGTCATGGCACTAGGCTGACTTTCAAGCCAAGGTCAGAGTACTTTCTGCAGGTTCTATTTTTAGGTTTTCCCTTTCTTAATAGGACACTTCCCAATTTGAGTTAGAGCAACGCTGACGGCACCATGTCATAGAAGGAGCAGGTAAGCCCTTTCTCTTGTTTTTCTTGGCAGATAATAACACTAAATGTAATGGCCTGTATGCAGACTCCCTGCTTTGTACATCTCATGGGCGCCTGGGTACCCTCCCAGCCAGTGGCCTTCCGTGGTCACCTGGCCCTGATAAATGATGGGGTCTCTGAGATGACAAAGGCCTACTTGGGGTTCATGTTCCTTTTGTCTCTTGTGAATTTTCTGAGACAGTAGTGACCTTATGTTATTGTTATTAATCAAGAGTCATCTAGATATTCAAACTGTAAACCTGAGGGGAAAAATAGTGAGGCCAAAGTGATTTAATTTAGACTGAGGTGGGAGAGACTAGGAAACAAGAACAAGTTGATAGAAAAATATCAAATGCTAGTCCTTTTTTTTTTTTTTTTTTTTTTTTAGGAGGTACTAGGGATTGAACCCAGGACCTGCTAATGGAAAGCAGGCACTCAACCACTGAGCTACATCCGCTTCCCAATGAAAGTTGGTTTTTTCATTTGTTTTGTTTTTAAGAGGTAGCGAGGATTGAACCTGAGACCTCGTACATGGTAAGCAGGCGCTCAACCACTGAGCTACACCTGCTCCCCGTATTACTCAATTTTTAAAAGAAGTGTTTTCTAAATTTGTTATAAGCAATGCTTCGATTTGGTGAAAAGTTTAGAAGTATATATATTCTCAACATATTTCCTTGCATTATTTTTTAGTGAGGAAAGATATAAATATTCTGCACTAAATATTCCCTCCCCTCGTAAAATCTTACTTTGCATATCAGCCCCATCTTGTGGTTATTTGTAAACTTTCCACTGAAGATATGTTGCATTTTCACAGTTATAGGCATAAGCAGGGTGCTATCTTTTAATTTTCTCTGCAGATTGGATGCAATTGAGTAGTAAAGAAGAATGGGCATCAGGCAGTCGAGCTTAAAAGACCACACATGGGAGGGGAGTAAGTGGTGGGTAGTCAGTAAATGCTGGGTAAACTGATGTTGAGTAGAGGGCAGGTAATGTTAGAAGGTAAGAAGGAGCACAGTAAGGAGAAGCAAGGTGTTGGTTCCTCCACGTTCTGACACTTTTTACTAGGCCCAGCTGGGCTTATTTGGCAAGTGGAAAAATTTCTAGTTATAGGGAATTTCATGTGCTGTATTTGAAAGTCTGTAGGGTGGATTTGAGTTTTGATTTGACCACTTATTAGCCTGAGTTTCTAATATAGTTATTCTAAGTGCCAATAACTGTACCTTGCTCAGATAATCATTGTGAATATTTAATGAGTTAACTTGAAAATCACCTACCATTTTATTAGCTGTCTAGCTGGTGTTCCTATTTTTGTTGTTCATCCCCCTCATTCCTAGGAGGGAATTGTTGAAAGGACCAGGACTCTGATGATACAACATGTTTTAGATACTTATTAATAGAATATAGCCTTAGAAAAGCAGTGTTGAAATACCTTGTATTTTTCACAAAAGTTTCTGGAAATCTGAGGTATGAAATTAAGAGGAACAAGATTGTCCATTATATTGATCAAAGATGTTGGTTGCAAATGAAAGAAAATTCATTTCAAACTAGATTAAGAAAAAAAAGGAGGGTATTTATTGCAGTCCTCATTACCTGGGGCTAATGTATTTGTTCACATAACTGAATATTTTGAGAAGTCATCTAACTTCGGGTAAAAGAGGGGGCTGTCCTTCTCCATCTCCCCATTCTGCTGTCTTCTTTGTTGGGAGGGTTTCAGGCTTATGTCCTCATAGCTCCCAAGTGAGCAGAAAGAAAGTTTCTCTTCCCACCACTTTTTGCAAATGCACAGGATTTATCTGTTTAGATTGGTCTGAATTCCCAAATCAAAAGCAGTGGCCTGGGAAGTGGATGTGGCTCAAGCAATTGGGCTCCTGTCTTCCTTATGGGAGGTTCTGGGTTCATTTTCTGGGGCCTCCTGGTGAAAGTGAGCTGGCCTGCACACAACAAAAAGAGATAAAGAGGAGAGACAGTGAAAGACACAACAAACCAGGGAGCTGAGATGGCTCAAGCAATTAAGTACCTCTTTCCCACATCAGATGTCCCAGGATTGGTTCCCAGTGCCTCTGAAAGAGAAGATGAGAAGAAGAGAAGACAAGCAGACACAGAGAGCACACAGCAAATGGACAAGACAGCAAGACAGCAAGCGCAGAAACAACAAAGGGGTGGGGGATAAATAAATAAAATAAATCTTTTAAAAAAACAAAGCAGTGGCCAGATTATTCACAATTGGCAAAAGATGGAAGTAACCCAAGTGTCCACCTACAGATGAATGGATAACTAAAACATCATATATACATATTGTGTTAGTCAGCCAAAGGGGTGCTGATGCAAAATGCCAGAAATCTGTTGGCTTTTATAAAGGGTATTTATTTGGGGTAGAAGCTTACAGTTACCAGGCCATAAAGCACAAGTCACTTCTCTCACCAAAGTCTATTGCCATATGTTGGAGCAAAATGGCTGCTAAAGTTCAGCCTTCTTCTTCCTCTTAAGGCTCCGTGGTCCCAGCTTCTTACAATATCAGGCTCTCTAGGCTTTGTCACTCTCCCCAGGGCTTGATTCTCTCTGGGTTCATGCTTGCTACTCTCCACAAGGTCAGCAGTAGACAATCAGGCAAATGGCTCTGTCTTTCTCCCTGGAGCTTCTGCCATGTCTAAGGAACTGTCTCTATTCCTCTGTGTTCTTCTCCTGTGTGTTCACTTCCTAGGATCCAGCTCAAAACTCCAGCATCAAATCTCCAATTCTGTCCTTTGCCATGTCTTTTATCTGTGAATCCCCACCCACCAAGGGGCAGGGACTTAACACCCTACTGATGTGGCCCAATCAAAGCCCTAATCATAATTTAATCATGCCCAGAGGAACAGACCAGTTTACAAATATAATCCAATATCTATTTTTGGAATTCAAAAACCATATCAAACTGCTACACATATAATAGAATATTATTCAGCTGTGAAAATGAAACAAGTTCTGATACATATGACAACATGAATGAACCTTGAAGGTGTATTGAGTGAATAAGCCAGACACAAAATGACAAATATTGTATGATCTCACTGATATGAAAGAATTAGAATAAGCAAATTCATAGAGTCAGAAACTAGAATTCAGGTCACCAGAGTCAGGGTGGGGTAGGGAATGAGGATTTAATTCTTAATTGGTGCAAAGTTTCTGTTTGGGGGTGATAGAAGAGTTTTGTTAATGTGCAGTGGTGATGGTAACTCAACATTGTAATTGTAATTAACACCACTGAATTATATATCTGAATGTGGTTAAAAGGGCAAATTTCATGTTGTATATATGTTGTTAGAATAACAACAAAAAACCAAACTTGGGACAGTACAACAAAGACATTAAAGCCTAATGTAAACTAAGGGCTATAGTCTATAGTACAATTATAGTAATATTCTCTAATGAATTGTAATGAAGTTTCCACACTAATTCAAATTGCTAAAAATGGGGGCGGGTATATGCAAACTCTGTATTTTCTTCATGATCTTTCTGTAAGCCTACAACATCTCTAACTAAAAAAGAAAAGAAAAAAAGAAAAACAAAAAGCAGTGGCCAAGGAATCGAAAAGACCCTGACTGGCTTAAGCATTGGGCTAGGGCTGGAGTCCAGCCCACCTAAACTTTATGGTCTGATGGTGGTGACAGCAAGCCTATTTTCCTTTGAGGAAACCACCCTCTACCACTATCAGACCCTAACCCTAACCCTAACCCTAACCCTAACCCTAACCCTAGCCAACCCTATGTTCACAGTGTTGGGCTTCCATCACCACCATCCATTACCATTACTTTTCCATAACTCCAAATAGAAACTCTGTACAATTTAAGCATTAATTCCCCATTCCCTAGCCCCACCCTGGCCCTTGGCAACCTATGTTTTCATTCCTAACGCTATGAATTTGATCATTCTAATTATTTGATATCAGTGAAAGCATGCAATATTTGTCCTTTTGAGTCTGGCTCATTTCATTTAACATGATGTCTTCAAGGTTCATCCATGTTGTCACATATATCAGAACTCCATTCCTTCTTATGGCTGAATAATATTCTGTTGTAGGTATGTACTTCATTTGTGCATCCATTCATCAGTTGATGGACACTTGAGTTGGTGTCCATCTTCTGGCAATATTGAATGACAACCATGAACATCAGTGTGCAAATATCTGTTGAAGTCCCTGCTTTCAATTCTTTGGGGTATATTCCTAGCTGTGGGATTGCCAGGTCATATGGTAATTCTATACTTTCTGTGGAACTGCCAAACTGTCTCCACTGTGGCTGCACCATTTTACATCATCCCCCACCCCCATTAATGAGTATTTCATTTGTTAACAAATCATGAACAAATATCATCAAAGTATTACTACTAACTATAGCCCGTATCTTCCTCCCCTATGCATTTTTTTAAGGATCTATTTATTTATTTACTTTTATCCATTTTTACCCCCCACACACACTTTTGCTGTTTCTGTGTCCATTCGCTGGGCAACTCTCTGTGTCTGTTTCCTGCCCTCTCTTCTCATCCTTCTCCTCCTGTCTTCACTGGGATTCGATCCTCGGAATCTCTGATGTGGGAGAGAGGCGTCCTACTGCCTGCACCACCTTAGTTCCTGGTTTTTCGGCGAGTCTCATCTTGGCTATCCCTTGTGTCACTCTCCTGTTACATCATCATCTTGCTGAGTGGCTCGTGGAGCCTGGTGGCTCACCTATGGATGAGGCCTGGCGGCTCACCTGCTCGCAGGGCCTGACAGCTCACCCGTGGATGGGGCTTGATGGCTCACCCACTCATGGGGTCTTGTGGCACACCTGCACATGGGGCCTGGTAGCCCACGTGCCTTCTATATTTTTATTATTTTTTAATTTTTACGGGGAGGTTCCAGGGATCGAACCCAGGTCCCTCTATATGGGAGACAGACACCCAATCACCCGAGGCACATCCATCCCCCTGCTATATCTCTTAAGGTTGACCAAAGATACCCAAAGTTACAGTCTTTTCCCATACAGGATGGTCATAATAAATCAGGCTTAGTTTATCACCAGCATTCTAAAAACTAGACCTCGGGAGAAAAACCAGGTCTGGGGACACATGCATGGTTTCTAATATAGCGAATGTTTAGCCTACCCCGATTATCACAAAATCAGGACAGCGAGAATATGCGTGTGCATATTTTTGGGGGGATAAATGTCTGTTAAAGTGTTTTGCTCATTTTTATATTGGGTGATTTGTCTTTTTGTTGCTGAGCTGTAGAATTTCTTTTTATACTCTGGATAGTAAACCTTATTTGAATGTGGTTTCCAAATAATTTCTCCCATTGTGTAGGTTGTTATTTTAGCTTCCTTGGCTGCTGAAACAAATATAATGGGTTGGTTTAAACATGGGAATTTATTAGCTCATGGTTTTGAGGCTGAGAAGTCCAAATCAAAGCATCATTAAGGTGATGCTTTCTTCCCAAAGACTGGCTGCCAGTGATCCTTGGAACTGGGCTCCTCTGTCACTTGGCAATGCACATGGCAACCTCTCCAGGCCTCTCCTTTCTCTTCCAGGTTCCATTGAACTTCAACGTCCTGTTTCCCCAGCTTTTTTCTCTGCCTGCCTGATTTTATTCTGCTTATAAAGGACTTCAATAATAGGATTAAGACCCAGCCTGATTGAGGTAGGCCACACCTTAACTGAAGTAACCTCATTAAAAAGCCTTAGTTACAATGGGTTCACACATACAGGAATTGATTACATTTAAGAACATGTTTTGGAGCCAGCTGTAGCCCAGTGGATAGGGCACCAGTTCACCACATGGGAGGTCCCGGGTTCTGTTCCTGGGGACCTCTCCGGGCGGGCAGACCGCCTTGAGAAGGGCAAGCTGCCGTGGGTGGGGCAGAGCCGCTGTGGGCAGGGCAAAAAAAGCCGCCACAGGCAGGGCAAAGCCACCATAGGCAGGGCAAGTCGCCCGCGAACGGAGCAAAGCCGCCCGCGAACGGAAGCAGAGCCGCCCGTGAATGGAAGCAGACCCGCCCGTGAACGAAGCAGAGCCGCCTGCGCGGTGACCTGACTCGGCACGTCGCCGCAACGGGGGGGTACAGAGCAGACCCTGAAGAATGCAAAAAAATGAACACAGCAAGAACAAGCAGAAAGGGGGGGATATGTAACAACAACAAAAAAAAAGAACATGTTTTTCTAGTGTACATACAGTTCCAAACCACCACAGTTGTCTTTACTTTCATGATAAAGTCCTTGGTTGCAAAAAGTTATTATTTTTTTAATTAGAGATGTTGTGAGTTTACAAAATAATTATTCATAACACACAGGATTCCCATAAAAAGTTTTTAATTTTGCCCTTTTATTGATTTATTCTAAGCTAAGGTATTTAATGTAGTTAATTATTTTAGGATGGACAACATTGCAACAGCAATCTACTACCCTCCGTCATCTCTCCTGACAGCTCCGGTCTGATGAAGCATGCGACCTTGTTTCTGTGTCCTTCTCTAGGTCTGGGAACTTTTCTTATTGGTCTCTGTGTCCTCACCACTTAACACAGAGCTTCACAATGCCAGTCCTTGCGTTGGTGAGAACTCTGGTTGCCCATGGCACAAACATGAGTGGAACTAGCTCCAGAAGAACAGGAAGGTACTAGCTCATGTAAACAAACAGCCAGGAGGACAGAGACAGTGTAGACTCAGGGAGCTCTGAAGCAGGGATTTGAATGCCAGCAGGAACCATCCTTTGCTTGTTGCCTCATTTTCTCATCTGCTTCTCATTTTGCACCTGGCAGCTTCCAGGCTCCCATCTTCATAACCTCCTAACTGGAGGGAAGGAGCTCTCTTCTCCCAGCCCAGGCTTGGAAAAAGGCAGGGAAGGAGTCTTCTTGGCCTGCTTCAGGCCACATGGCAACCCTTTAACCAGGTGCCGTGGCCAAGGGAGTGAAATACAGTGAGTGGCTAAACTGGGGTAAATTGTCTACCGCTTAACCAGTCACTGTGGACAAGGATGGAGGGTCATGTAAAAAAATGACAGTTTTCACCAGAACACTTCTCTGGAGGGAGGGAGAGAAGAAGCAGTTTCTCTAAAGAAAGAGAGGCGTAGCTCAGACACAGGTACTGGGTAAAACTGAAATGAACAGCCTCTCTCCTTTTCCCTCCTGTCTTTGATCACATCAGCCTATAAATATGTGGTAAATGAGAGATTTTCTAGGTGGATAGAAAGTCCCAGGATAGGTATGAGTGGTAGTGGGGTGGGGGTAGGGGTGTGTGTGCTATTTCTGGAGACAGAGAAATATGAGATTCCTTCCCCTATTAAACTCCAGGACTTTACCTCCCTGACCGGTCACGTATGCTTTCTTTCTGAGAGCTTCAACCAAGAACTGTGGTCTCTCTACTGCCTCAGTAAATACCACTGCCTCCTTTAGCCATTGGTGCTTTCTTTTAGTTCTGCTTTGGAGTTGCACCCACTCTCCGGGCAGCCCTGCACTCTGTGCCCACATAGACCAGCAGAGAAACCACTTTTTATTTTAAGAATTTGGTTGCTGATCACTCTGAGGAAAGAGGAGAGAGTACAAAAGAAAACATGAGGAAGTTTCAAAGGTTCAATAACCTTACTGAACTGTTTCTCCTTTTAATGGATTTGAAAGATAAACACAGTCAAAAGAAACATTTTTCCCCAAGACATTGCTTTGGTTTTATTTAAATACTGAAGCAAACTAGATTGCTAAAATAATTCAAATTTGCTATTTTGTTTTTCTCTATGACATGTTTTTGGTGCATCTTCTTTTTTTCATTTTTGAAAATATGATTTTGGTTCTTTATATTTCATTTTATTTCTTCCATAACTTATGTAACTATTACCTTGTTGTTGGACTTTGTTTATTTATATATTTTTATTATTATAAATAACATTGTGATGAATTCCTTTGTGATCTTCAACCACAGCTTTGATTTTTCTTTAAAGAGATTAATGGAGATAGGATTATTAGATTAAAGCATATGAATATTTTTGAATTATAAGTTTATTTCACTTTTTCCTCATTATGAAAATAAAGTGTTTATTATAACATTTTGGAAAATACTAAAAATACATAGAAGAAAATAAGTATAATTTGTAACTTCACACAGAGGAAGATAATAACAGCTAATATTTTGTTGTATATTTTCTTTTCATATATATACTTTAAACAAAAAAGCAATTACAGAGACTGCTTTATAATCTCCTTTGTTTATATAACAATAAATCACGGGGCCGGCTCGATAGCCCAGTGGATAGGGCGCCGGCATACCACATGGGAGGCCCCGGGTTCGGTTCCCGGGGACCTCTCCTAGCGGGCAGGCCGCCTTGAGAATGGCAAGCCACCATGGGCGGGCCAGAGCCGCCGTGGGCAGGGCAAAAAGCTGCCATGGACAGGGCAAAAGCCACCACGGGCAGGGCAGGTCGCCCGCGAATGGAGCACAGCCAGCCACCCGCAAACTGAAAGCTGGCCGTGAATGGAAGCAGAAGCCGCCCACAAGCGGGGAAAGCC
>PVKH010032732.1:0-11936 GCA_004027955.1 Chaetophractus vellerosus | reverse complement strand
ATATTTGTCGACATGTAACAACATTTTGGTTGTCTCAAGTGGGGACGGTGATACTGGCATCTGGTGGGTAGGAGCCAAGGATGCTGCTAAATATCGTACAAGGCATAGGACAGCCCCACACAATTATCTGTCCCAAAATGTTAACAGTGCCAAGGTTGAGGAACCCTGATCTAAAGCGAAGAAATCTTGTGAAATTGACCTAGCTGTTTTCATGAAACAAAATAAAAGCTCTGGAATGCACACTCTGATAATATGTTATCAAGTGGCCTCTGATTATTTTAACCATAAAAAACATTTGTCAATTAATCTTAGATGCTTTGAAAATAATTGATAAATGGTGATTTTCTGGAGGAAAAAATGCATAAGTGTAAACAGAACAATCAGGAAGTAAAAATAATTTTTATATATTCAAGTGGTAATTTTTAGTAAACAAATCAGCATCCAAGTAATAAAACCTTAAGAAATGTCAACATCTGCTCAGGAAGACTTGTCTGTAGCATGTGCCTAATTATTCTGAAAGAAGGTAAACATGTCCACAATGAATTTTCCAAAACAGAATAAGTTTAATGAAGAGCAGTAACTCTGTAGTCCCTACATTCAAATACTGAGAATAAGATTGGGCCATTGGAAAGTGTCATAAAGCTAACAAAGTCCAGGTCTCAGCATGTAAAAAGGCCCTTTAACAAACTAAATATATTATGTGAAATATGAATATGGGTAAAATTGCATATATAAGACCATTTTTCTTTGAAGCTGAACAAATATAGGTTAATACTACAAAATGTTAATATGAGTTTAAAAAAAAAAAACCATTATACTAAGTGAAGGAGATCAGACACAGAGTACTACATATTGTATGCTTCCATTTATATAAAATATAAGTATAAATCAATTTATAAAGATGGAATTAGATTAGTGGTTAGGTAGGGCTGAAGAAGGAATGCTAAGGGGTGTGGAGTCTTTCTTTTTGAAGTAATGAAATGGTTCTAAAATTTTTGAGATGATGAATGTACAACATTGTGATTACACTAAAAACCATTGATTATGCACTTTGGATAGATCATATGGTATGTGAATATATCTCAATAAGACTGCTTAATAAATAAATAAATAAATAATTGTACAAGAATAGCCAGGAACAGCAGCTATGTACAGCAGTGGAAACAGAGAGACTGAGAGGTGAGAAATTTTGTTTGTTATTATTATTATTGAAATAATGAAAATACTTTAATAATGATTGAGGTGATGAATGCACAACTATGCCATTATACCAAATACCACTGATTGTACACTTTGGATAAATTGTATGCTTTATTAATATGTATCAATAAAATTGATTTGTTTAAAAAAAAAAAAAAGGTCCTTTAAAAAGGGTAAAATCACCATTAGGCAACACAGAGTCTAAAGATAATAGAAGCTCTCTCTGCCTAGAGGGGCCCGCACCAAATCTTGGTGTGTATTTCCATCTTTCTCTCCTACTTCTCAGCAAGCTCTGTTCTTTCCCTCATTTTCCAAATAAATTCTTTTTACTGGCCTAACTAAACTGGCATGTTCATAAATTCTTTTATGCATCATAGTCAAGAACCTACAGGGGGGAAAAAAGGATAATAGAAAAAGAAAATAGTTGATAAATTGGACTTCACCAAAATTAAAAACGTTTTGCACTTCAAGAGACACCATCAAAAAAAGTTGAAAGACAAGGCACAGAATGGGAGAAAATACTTGTAAATTAGATACTCAATAAGGGACTTGTGTCCAGAATACATTAAGTACTCTTATAATGCAATAAAAAGGCCAAAATGCTTGAATAAACATTTCACCAAAGATATATGCATGTCCAATATTCACACAAAAAGATTCTCAACATTATTAATCATTAGGGATATGAAAATCAATATCACAAGATATTGCTTCACAACCTCTAAAATAGTTATAAAAAATATATAGACAATAAAAAGTGTTGTCAAAGATGTGGTGAAACTGGAACTCTCAAACATTGCCAGTAGGAATGTAAAATGGTGTAGCCACTTAGGAAAACAGTTTGGCAGTTCCTTAAAATATTAAACATAAATTTACTATATGACCAAGCAATTCCACTCCTAGGTATCTACCCAAGAGAAATGAAAATGCACATCTGTACAAAAACTTGTACAAGAATGTTCAAAGTGGCATTATTCATAAGAGCCAAAACATGCAAACAACTCAAATGTCCATCAACTGATGAATGGATAAATAAAATGTGGCATATACATACAGTGGAATACAAGTATTGATACGGATGAACCTCAAAAAACATTACGCTAAATGAAAGAAGCCAGAACAAAAGACCACAATATATGATTCCATTTATATGGAATGTCCAGAAAAGGCAAATCTATAGAACAGAAAATAGATTAGTGGTTGCCTAGAGCTGCAGATGGGAATAGGGAATGACTGCAAATAGGCACAAAGTTTCTCTGGGGTGACGGAAATGTTCTAAAATCAGATGTGGTGCTGTGGTGATGGTTGTACAACTCTGTAAATATATTTAAAATCACTGACTTGGACATACACTTAAAATAGGGGGATTTTGGGGTATTTAAATTATATCTCAATGAAGTTGCTACCAAGAAAAATCAGGGAAGCTGGAAGATAATCCCCTATTTTATTCATGAGGTAAATGACTAAGGCACATGTTTTAGGTATTTAGAACAATGGCTGGCACATGTTAAGATGTTCAGTAAATATCTATGGGATGAAAGTTAGCTTGCTCATAGTCAGATAGCTAGGAAGAGGGTAAAATTCAGTGCTGAATCCACAGAAAATTTTCCCCCACAAAAATCCCCAAAAACCCTGGCAGAATTCAGAAAGAAATGGAACTCTCTTCTGTCAGCATCTCAGTGCCGTTTATTACCAAATGATCACATTTTCCTATCCTGAGCATATGATTTTGATCCAAACACGATACTACTTTTCTCCACCTCTGTGAAGAATCAGCCATCAGGTCTGTGTGGAAAATTAACCCTAAAGAGTCTGTTACTGAACATAAAGGCTCTTAAAGAATTTCACAACTGTCCTCATCTGTCTTAACTTATGTCAATCTTCGCTTCCTGGATAAGAAATTATTAGAAATGTGTTTGTGGTGTCTGTGAGCACCGAGTCCAACATAAATACTATATCGTATCCAGATTATCATTTCTGCCAGACAAATTTAAAACAATTTTCATACTTTAACCTTTTGAACAAATGGTTTTATATCAGATTTCATTATTTATTGAGTTTCATTACTTGTTGAAGAATTATACAGGGCAAAAGATGGCAAATGATTTAAACTACATGGCCACTGAATATTTTCTAGATGTTTTACTTTTTGCCACACAAAAAACAAGCGGTTAGAAGGTCCAGAAATAAAGGTCTGTGTCTAGACACACTCAGTGCCATCCAAGAGGATACCAACACTCTCACAGCACGAGTGGTTTCATGCGTTACAATGCGTAATACTGTTCCACTGTTTCACTTCCTGCTCCCCACACAACAAAAAGAACACCATTTATTGGAAAGACAAACATCTTATGATTAGCTCACTCATCAATAATAAAAGATTAATCCACAATTTCACACAAAAACTCAAATTCTCTACTCCACAGGTAAGGGAACAAATTTAGGCACTGTTAGAGGCACTTTCATTTATTATTGAATTTAACATAGTTCATTTATTAAGGCTCCAACTACCAAAACATTTTGAGAGTCCTAAAATTTCCCATTTTAGCAGTAAAATCTACTGTAATCACTCTTATCCCTAGCTCCACCTTGAAAAATACAGTTCTGAATACGAAGAATTTTATCATATTTCACAGGTATAGAAGGACTAGACCTCAATAGTGGCTCCCTAACTTTTATGAGCCAAACCACCTTGGGAAATCACAGCTCTGGGCTTTAATATCTCTCTCTCTCTCTCTCTCTCTCTCTCTCTCTCTCTCTCTCTCTCTCTCTCTCTTTCCCTCCCTCCCTCCCTCCCTCTCACACACACACACCCTCCCTCCAAACATGCACTAGAACATAAAATGGACATGTTTGTTTTTTGGGTCTGGAGAGAACAAGAACTTGTATTTAAACTTTCCCTCCTTAGGTTGATATCTTAACATCTCCTTTTTAATTGAAAAAAAAAAAAAGCCCTTTTTTAAGGTTAATTGAAAATTCAAAAATATATTAAGAATCAAGATTGACATCTGGTATGATAACATGAGGAGCTCTGCTGACCCACTCCCCAGTGAAACTAGTGAAAATTATACTTAAAAAAAAAAATTAAAGCCTCTGGAAATGGTCTTAAAGGGTAAATAGCAAATAGAGAAACATCTATTCAAGAAAATCTATGAGAACTCAGCAAGAAAGTTGAGAATCTGTGGTATTTGAACCAAAATAACTCCCTCCTTCCCCCCTCCCAGTTCAACAAAGCAGACTTCACTCCAGACAGTTGTAGCCAAGAACACAGGGCTCCTTTTCCCCCCACCTCTCAGCCAGAGGACCTTCCTCCTGAGAGGAGTGTCTCATCTTACCCCAGCTGCCTTGTTGCTGAGGCTAAGTCCTTTGCAAGTGGAGTCAAGAGGTAGTTGTCTCCCTTCTTCCATCAAACTCACGCTCACAGACTGGCGGCTCTACCTTAGGCATGACACACTGAGAATACAGGGCCCAGACAGCCCATCCCCCACCTCATGAGGCCTGAGACAGTGGTTCCACCCCAGGCCAGGAAGCCTTCAGGTTGTTGACCATCTCCTCTGTTGAGCACTCAGCTCTAACAGCAAGGGTGTAGCTCAGACAAGACACATACCATTGTGGTGAAATGCAATTGGTAGATTTGTGGAGCTAATGAAGATATAACCTGGACTGCAGGCTGGCAAATTTGCAAGAGAGAACCAGGGCAATAAGACACCTAGGAGGAGCCCTCCCAGTTTCAGAACAAATATCCAACACTGACCTCAGCAATTAATGGGTGGAAAAAGTCATAATTTGATTAGATTAGTTTGTAGAGGAATTAATGCCCCCAGCACTGTGAAAAACAATAGAGCAATCAGGGGGAAATTAGTGGAGTTTAACAGCTAAGTGTGGTCAGGGAAAGAGTGACAGAGGGCCTCACCAGTACAGTGCTCATCCCAGGGTGTAAAACTGGGTAAGAAAGGCATCCCTGTAGCTGTACCTCTTTGAGGAGCAGTATCAGACACTTAGCACTGTAGGAGGTTAATAGACTCAAAAAAAATTAAGTATCATTAAAACACACACACACAATGTTACCCCACACTCACTACCAGCTGAAATCACTGATTTAGTCTGGCCATCCTACTGATGACAACTGTCGGGCCTTGTGGTAGAATTTGCTAGCCCAATCTTTTTATCCTTTGAAGAAAATAAAGACCTGAAAATATACAATCCAATCAAAGGCAAGAGTCCTCCTAACATAACAAAATAAGCAACTTTGCTTAAGCAAAAAGTAGTACTTATTTCCAGAGTAAACTAAAAGGCTCCACTCAGAATACCTCAAGTTGCTGCAGAAAAATGCAAATTAAAAGATTGAACTATTTTCCCCTATTCTGTTGCTAAACAACATTGGCTAAGCTGTGCAAAAGCCTCTATCTTGGAAATAAAAATCTTCTCCTTGGTAAATTACTTTAAAATCCTTTTGTAAGTATAGGAATCTGATAGACCTGGAAACAAGTGCCAGTCTTGAAGAAGAATGCATTTTTCAGGAAGAAACAATTTATAAATGGTGGCTGACTTTGCCTGTGTAATTCCCCCAAGCCCAGTTTATCAAATAATTGAGCTATCTGGTTCTACAGTTTTAAAAACCTGATGACCTTTTTCTACAGATAAATGTACCTGAAATTCTCAACTCCACAAGTGAAGTGCCTACTATAATTTTAAATAGAGGTTTGATTCTTTGGTATTCAAAAATTAGTGTGACATCATAGAGATGGCAGTGTATGACATCTTGAATGCCCCTCCTTAGGAACAACAAAAATAGGCAGAATCAACTTTCTCAAAACTATGGAAGATGACCAAGACTAGAGAACAACTTACCAAATACTGAATGGGGGCATAAAAAAAAACACCTAAAAAATGGTAGGAGAGCAACAGGACAAATTTACCAGTCCAGGCCTCTCCCCCATGCTCAAATCTGCACAGCAGTTTGTGCAACTCATGGCAGTGGCTTGGCAACCCGAGCAAACACAATGAAGTGCGGGTCCCTGAGGCCCAACCCACCCACAGCAGTGGTTTGGCAGCCTGCCTTCAATCCCAGTGCAGGTCCCTGGGGCCTGATTACTGGTGCACCCACCAAAAATATCAGGTTTTTTGTACAATGACCCCAACTGGCTCCATGGAAGACAGATTCAGGGTCTGGATCCCTTAACCTGGGACTCACCGGGGGCAGGAAAGGGGCATGGAAAGAGGCAGCTGAACCACACAGATGCCGAGCAGACCCAGTACTGAGAGCTGGAGTAAAAATGCAGGCCAGAAAGCGAGAGTGGAGATAAGCTGACTGCAGCTGCTAGGGAGGAAAAACTGTAATAAAAGCAATGAGCACAGCCCAGGGCTCTGGGAGGAACTCCTTTCTTAGAGGAGAAAGTCACACATTTCTTGAAAGTTAATGCACATGCCCAGGGCAAGACAAAGGCTCAGAGAGATGTGAGAAGAACCAAGTGGTTAACCACAGGCTGTTCTACAGGTTCACCATAAACTGGACTAAGCACTGAAGAAGAGTATCAACACATAACCAACCTACATGAAATTAGGTAAGAGGAAGAACCTGACTTCCAGAGTTAGCACATCAAAATACTCAAGTGCCCAGACTTCAACGAAAGATCACAAGACATACAAAGAAACAGGAAGAATTGGCCCATTCAAAGGGACAATATAAAATAACAGCAGACAAATAGGCAATGGAACAACTAATTAAAAATGTTACATCAACTCTCCTAAATAAGTTCAATAAGATAAAGGAAAACATGGTCATAAAACTAAAGGAAATCAAGAAGATGATGAATGAACAAAAGGAGGAATTAGAGGTTTTACAAAGGAACCAAACATAACTTTTGGGGATGAAAAACACAATAACATATTTAAAATACATTGAAGCATTGACAGCAGATCTGAACAGCCAGAAGAAAGAATCAGCAAACTAGAAGAAGAGATAATTGAAATCATTCAGTCTGAAGAGCAGATACAAAAAAAATCAAGGGAAGCAGATATGGCTCAAGTGATTGGGCTCCTGCCTACCACGTGAGGTCCATGGTTCGGTTCCTGGTGCCTCCTAAAGAAGACAGCGACCTGGCATGACGGGCAGGTGCAGCAAGCTCACACAAGATAATGCAACAAGAGACACAAGACGAAAAACATAATGAGACACAACAAAAGCAGGGAGCATAGGCTCCTGGTACCTCCTAAAGAGAATGGGCAGGACGGTGAGCTGGTACGATGGTCAGGCGCAGCGAGCTGACATGACAAGATGACTCAATAAGAGACAAGAAGAAAAACATAACGAGAGACAACAAAGCAGGGAACGGAAGTGGCTTAAGCAATTAGGCACCTCCCACATCAGAGGTCCCGGGTTCGGTTCCCAGTGCCTCCTAAAGAAACAAAAGAAGACAAACAGACACAGCAAGTGCAAAACAACAAGGGGGTGGGGAGAGAGAAATAAATAAATCTTAAAAAAAAAAAAGGAATGAAAAAAATCAGCAGACCTAAAGCACCTGTGGAACAACATGAACCATACCAACATACACATTATGGGAGTCCCAGAAAGAGAAAAGAAAGAGAAAGGGGCAGAAAGAATATTTAATGAAATAATGACTGAAAACTTCCCCAAACTGACACATGAATATACATATCCAAGAAGCCCAAAGAACTCTAAACAGGTTAAAACAAAAGAGACCAACTCCAAGACATATCACAATCAAAATGCCAAATGCCAAAGATAAAGACAGAATTCAGAAAGCAGCAAGGGAGAAGCAGCTCCTCGTATATAAGGGAACCTCAACAAGACTAAGCCCCAATTTCTCATTAGAAGCCACAGAGGCAAGAAGGCAGTGGGACAACATATTTAAAATACCTAAAGAAAGAAATTGCCAACCAAGAATTTCTATACCTGGCAAAACGGTCCTTTAAGAATGAGGGCACATTTAAGACATTCCCAGACAAACAAAAGGAGTCTGCCACCCCTAGAGCTGCCCTATAAGAAATGCTAAAGGGAATCATTCAGGTTGAAAGGAAAGGGCAGGAGATAGTAGCTTGGAGCCCTATGAAGAAATAAAGAACTCTGATAAAGGTAATTTCATGGGTAAATACAAATGCTAATATCTTTGTATTCTCGTTATGTAACTCAACTTATTACTTTTAACAAGATTTAGAATAAAATTGCGTAAGAAATAATCTTATTTATATATTATAGGCACAAAAAATATAAACAAGCATGGGAGCGATGTAGCTCAAGAAGTTGAGTGCCCACCTCCCACATGGGAGGTCCTGGGTTTGGTTCCTAGTGCCTCCTAAAAAAAGACAAAGACAAACAAGCAGACAACAAGCAAAAACAGTGAACAGACAACACAACAAGCAAAACCAATGAGCAGACAACAAGCAAAAAAACAACAAACAAGACAACGATCAAAAACAAACAACAAATGAGCAGGGAGCAGATGTGGCTCAAGCAGTTCAGCACCCACCTCCCACATGGGAGATCCCCGGTTCAGTTCCGTTGCCTCCTAAAGAAAAAAACAAACAAGACGATAAACAAACAGACAAGGGAGCCATGGGGGTAGGGTGGGGTGGGATATAAACAAGCAATGTGTAACAAAACCACATAAAGAAGGGGAATGGTATAGAAGCAGAGACTTCATAGGCTACTGAAGTTAAGTCAGTATCATTTCAAACTAGTTTGTTATAGATTTACGATGTTAAATATAAACCCCATGGTAACTACAAAGAAAGCATTTAAAATATACACAGAAATGGAAAGGAGAAAGGATGAATCTGCTTCACTAAAAAAGATTAACCACACACAAAAGAAAGTTGCAATGGAGGAAATGATGGACCAAAAAAAGGTATAAGATATGCCAAAAAAAAAGCAAAAGGACAAATGGCTGAAGTAAGTCCTGCCTTATCAGCAATTACTCTGAATGTAAATGTACTAAACTCTGTGTGGTGGTTTGGAGCTATATGTACTCTGAAAAACATGTTCTTAAATTTATTCCATCCCTGTGAGTGGGACCCACTGTAACCTTCTGATGAAGGTACTTCAGTTAAGGTGTGACCCACCTCATTCATGATGGGTCTTAATCCTCTTACTGGAATCCTTAATAAGAGAATGAAATTCAGACAAACACAGAAAAAGCCATCGAAGCAAAAAGCTGAAATCAACAAAACCCAGAAGAAAAGGGAGAGACCAGCAGACACCACCATGTGCCTTGCCATGTGATAGGTGAACCAAGGATCGCTAGCAGCCAGTCTTCAGGAAGAAAGCATTGCCCTGATGATGCCTTGATTTGGACATTTTCCCAGCCTCAAAACTATAAGCTAATAAATTCCCATTCTTTAAAGCCAAGCCATTTCATGGTATTTGTTGGAGCAGCCTAGGAAACTAAAATACTCTCCAATTGGCAGAAAGGCTAAAAACCATGAACTGATTATATGCTGTTTACAAGAGACGCACCTTAGATCCAAAGAAACAAAGAGGTTGAAGGTGAAAGGATGCAAAATATATATATTCCATTCAAAAAGAAACCAGATGAGAGCTGGGGTTTGCTAAGAGCAGACAAAATAGACTTTAAGTTAAAGGCTTTTATAAGAGACAAAGAAGGGCACTATATGTTAAGAAAAGAGTGAACCCACCAAAGAGATAATCATAAACATATGCACCTAATCACAGAGCCCCAATATATGAAAGAAACCTTGACAAAACTGAAGGGAGAAATAGTTCTATAGTAATAGTTAGAGACTTCAATATACCATTTTCAAAAGTGGATAGAACATCTAGACAGAAGCTCAATAAAGAAGCAAGACTTGAACAAAACTATGAATGGAGCAGACTTTGTCTAACAGACATATACACAACACTACACCCAACAATAGCAGAATACACATTCTTCTCAACTGCACATGGATTGTTCTCCAGGATATACCACAAAACAAGTCTCAATAAACTTCTAAAAGATTGAAATTATACAAAGCATCTTCTCTGACCACAGTGAAATAAAGCTAGAAATCAATAAAAGGAAAACTGGAAAATTCATAGGTATGTGGACATTAAATAACACACTCTTAAATAATCAGTGGGTAACAGAAGAATTCACAAGGGAAATGAGGAAACATTTGGAGACAGATGAAAACAAAAACAAAACATACCAAATCCTATCAGATGCAGGGAAGGCAGTACTCAGAGGAAAATTTATAGACACAAATACTTCTATTAAAAAAATAAGTCTCGGCGCCTCGCTGCAATGGGGGGGAAGGGGAGATATGTAATAAAATAAATAAATCTTTAAAAATAAATAAATAAATAAATAAAAATAAAAAATAATAAAGATGTCAAATCAATAACCTAAATTAACATTTGAAAGAACTAGAAAAAGAAAAGCAAACAAATCTAAAGTTAGAAGGAAAAAATAATAAAGATTAGAGAAGAGTTAAATGAAATAAAGAAAAACAAACAAAAAAGACAAATGAGAGAATTAATAAAACCAAAAGTTGGTTCTTTGAAAGGATGAATAAAATTGACAAACCTTTAGCTGGACTAAGCAAGAAAAAAAGAAGACTCAACCAAAATCCAAAATGAAAGTGGGGATATAAACACCGATCTTCTAGAAATTAAAAGATTATGAACAATTGTATGTCAATAAATTAGATAATCTAATGGAAATGGACAAATTCCTAGAAATGCACAAATTACTTAAATTGACTCAAGTATAAACAAGAGATGTCAACAGACCAATAACAAGTAAAGAGATTGAATCACTAATTAAAAACTTCCCAAGAAAGAAGAGACCAGGACCTGACAGCTTCACTGGTACCATTCCACCAAACATGCAAAGAAGAATCAACTCCAATCCTTCTCAAACTCTTCCAAAACTTGAAGAGGAGGAAACATTTACTAACCCTTCTATGAGGCCTAATACAAAGCCAGATAAATATATCACAAGAACAGAAAACTACAGACCAATTTCCCTTGTGAATAAGGAAGCAAAAATCCTCAATAAAATACTAGCAAATCAAATCCAACGGCATATTTTAAAAATTATACACCAAAATCAAGTGCTATTTATCGCAGCTATGCAAGGTTGGTTCAATGTAAGAAAAACCAATGTAATGAAAGGGGAGAAATCACACGATCATCTCTACTGATGCTGAAAAGGCTGACAAAAACTCACATCCTTTCATGATAAACATACTCAGAAAAATAGGAATAGAAGGTAATTTTCTCAACATGATAAAGGGTATGCATGAAAAACCCACAGCTAACATTCTACAGACATACCTGGGTACTCGACTGCTTTGAAACTCGTCGAATTTGGTAATCGACGCATTTTGATGCAAAAATTTTGTCGTGGTACTCGTAGTTTGGCACTTGACATGCAAGCTAGAACTTGACGGTGTCGGTTGCCTCTGACTTGCTACCCCTTCCAGCCGAAACAAAGGGTCACACATTAGTCACATGGTAGCTCTTGCCCTGTGCACATCCCATTGTGGTTTTATCTTAGCTTCTGTGATCATTTTGTGTATTTTTGTACTTTTTTCTCATCATGGGTCCTAAGAAAATGAGCAGTGATAGCACTGAGCAGAAAAGAAAATTACTTTGCACCACCATTGAGAATAAAAAAGAAATAATAGGTAAATATGAAAGCGGTATTTGCATTACTGATCTTGCTAAGGAATATGGTATGCCTAGAACAATGGTCTCCACCATCACTAAGAAT
>PVKH010032731.1:0-12132 GCA_004027955.1 Chaetophractus vellerosus | reverse complement strand
TGCTTCACAAAAGAAGTATCCTTCACAGTAAAGGGATAAATACAATGCTGACTCATGAATGTGCTCATTGTTATTCTCAACTGCCCCTTTTCCCTAATACAAAATACCACAGGCAAGTCACATTGACCAAGTTCATCTTCATTTTCCTTCGCCCTAGAACCTGAGACAAATGGGCAGATCGTTTATAAACTGAAATTGTCCCTGAGTACAAGAAGGACAGCCAATAACCAAATGAGAAGGGAGGGATGGTACAGAAAGCTTCCAATGACTTAAAAGGAAAGTGAGGTTGAAGAGCTAGATTAAGAGTTTGAGTAAATAGGGGTGCTTGGTCGTTAGGCGTGAATAACATATCTTGGTTTTTGGTCAATCCATCTGTGGTTCTTCTCTCTCTGTGTGTGCTCCGTTAAGGAGCATTTGGGGGCCCATGTTCATCTTGGGACATGTTCAGCAGGCCCAGGTGTTTTGACTCTATGACCTTTCCATTTCCTACCAGCTGCCCCCTTCCTCTCCTCCACCCCCTCCAGCTGCCTGGCTCTGCCATTCTTCCCCACCAGCCTTAAATGCCCTGCCACCTGCAGAGCTATCAGCCAGTCATGGATGTCAAAGTCACGGGGCCAGGAGTCAGGTGACGTGGGTTCTGGTCCCAGCTTCGGCATTAACTTCAGATGTTACCAGACTCCTGTGCCTCAGTTTCCTCATCTATAAAATGAGGGAGTTGAACTAAATGACCTCAGATATTCCATTTCTAAGTAGTATCAATTCTAAAACCCAGGCCTCTATAAACATTTTCTGTTTACAGATGGTACCCAGATTGAGTGTAGAGAGAAATTAGGAAGCCGTAGTTTTCTTATGTCTAATAGTCCATGCCAGGAGGAAAAATGGATTAATCTATCGCCCTCCCATTACCCTCTCCTTGGAGAAGAAACAAGGGTAACTAAAACCTCAAGTGTCCATGTGCCATGTGAAGGTTTTAGATGGAAGTGTGACATCATCTGATTTATGCTTTTGAAAGACTGCTCAAGCTGCCATGTGCTAAAGGATTGGCGAGGGGAAGTGTGTGTGGTATGAGACCAGGAGGCAGTGTCTGTTCCGGGGAGAGCCATGCTGCCTGCCATGGACAGACACACAGCCCAGCCTCTGCTGTCCATGGACCCCAGCCCCTCAGTGTGAGGGCCAAGGCTGGAGCTGGGCCCTCAGCCTCCAAGGAACCAAGGAACCAAGGGCCAGCCACCCTCCTCCCCCTTTCCTCGGCAGCCCCTAAGCTGAGCTGCCCAGGCTAACCAGCTTCCCTAGCCAGAAGGTAATAACATGATTAAGCATGCTGGCTTGATGAGCACCTTCTTAAACCCTTACCTCAGAACTACTTTATTAAATTTAAATCCCTACACAGATATGCAGTGCTTTTTTTATTATTATTCAAAGTGTCTGCTGTGCCAAATGCAAGGTACCTGCAGCATGGTCTGTTGCATCATCTGCCCCATCCTACCTCCCCACACAGCGTCTTCTCCCATCATTTTGGTTACAAATGGGAAAAAAATAACTAAATTCCAGCAAAATCTGGCTAACCTAAAGTCCCTCTATATTGACACCTTTCCCTTACTTTTGTTACCTTCAAAATTCTGTTTTCACATGTTCTTCCTACAATCATTAAT
This sequence comes from Chaetophractus vellerosus, assembly GCA_004027955.1. Lineage (NCBI taxonomy): Eukaryota > Metazoa > Chordata > Mammalia > Cingulata > Chlamyphoridae > Chaetophractus > Chaetophractus vellerosus. The sequence continues at coordinate 10,480 of PVKH010032731.1, read as the reverse complement.
TGAAGATCACAGATAGACGGCCTCATCTCCCGAGGCCTTTGGTATCCTGTGGTGATTAACTGAAATCTATGGAAAGAAACTCCAGAAAGAACGCCTTGGTGGAATCCTGATGAAATTTTTTTAGCTCTGCCAAAGGCTCTCTCTTTGAACCTGGTTCTTGGCTGACCCTTCTGGGTAAAAAAACATGTGGTGTTGCTTGCAAGCTAATAACTTACCATTTAAAAACCCAGCTAAACTTTCTCTTTACGTGAGGTTTCTTACATGGTGTATTCCCAAAGAGATACAAGTTCTTCTAGAAATAATCATTTGATGCAAGCTATCATTTTGGTAACCCTAAGTTCTGTGTCAGGGGCTGGTTGTAAAGCAGATCATTGCCAAATGTATGTATTATTTAAATCCCATTCACTTCACTCCACAAAACAGGGGTGGATTTTACACTCCCATTGTTTTAGGGCCCCACCCTGAGTCCTGTGGCTTCTCTGAGATAACACAAAGCATAGCCGATTGCCTCACATATAACTGATGACAAAAAACATCAAATCTTTTCCCTCATCCAGCCCCAGAAGACTGGTATTAATTCTCCAAATCAAAAGTAAGCCAAATCGAAGTTTTAGTTAAAAGTGCCACAAAAAGAAAAATCTATTAACTATTCTGACACAAGGCAAAATAAGTAGTCTGAAGTCTCATGGTATTTCACAACGAGCAAGGTGCACCGTCACCTACCGTTCCTGGGGAAGAATCCCTTTCCCTAGGAGTCTGCCACATGTGTCCCAGACCACTGGCCAGTGCAGCTGCCCTAGCTGCTTGTCCGGCCACTGCTCTAAACCCCACACACCCTCTGCTGACACACGCCCTTCCCCCAGGAGTTGAGGGTCTAGAGTCCTGAACTGTCCACAGGCCTTTCCTTGATCTGCAGAGCTCAGAAAATTCAGAATCAGCCAGTGACTTGCGTTTTGAGCGATATTCTTTCTACACAGTAACCTTCCATACCATAAGATGGACAAATAGGGGCCTCCCTTTCTTGGGGCAGCCTTCCCAAGACAGCCCCAATAGCTTGTCGTGTGTTAGTCCCACTCGGGGCACCCTGGCCTGGAGTGTCTTGTCCTCATACAAGGACACCAGTCCTTCTCCTTAACTCTGACTGTATTACAAACGGTGCAGAAGACTCACCCCATGTTGGGGTTGATTACTCCACCCTCTCAAGAATGGGCCTGGGGACCCTTCACTTTGTTGTCTGGGGCTGACATGACCCCACCCAGGTTTCTCATCTTTTGCTCCACAGAGGCAGAGTGCAGCCATCCAGGAGCAGTCTCACCCCTACAAGGAATGAATTCTGGGTAGTTCTCAATTTCATTCCAGTTAATTGGGCTACAGCTTTTGATTATTGGTATAGAAACAAAAGTTGTGAACTGCATGTCAGACCATCACATGAGCTGAGGTACCACCACTTAGGGGCCACTTTCCCTAAAGGTGCTCAGTCCTCTCAACAAACCCTCTGGACTTTGAGCCCACAAATCTAAAAGTCCAGAGAAGGAGGCCAGGCAAACCATCGGCTGAGGGCCAACGTACTCAGCCAAGTCATTCGAGTCAAATGCAAATCAGATAATGTCAAATCAAAAGCTAAATAAAAGATTTATATACAGTACAGCCTCAAACAAGAAAAACATTCTGCATGCCAGAGAAACACGCAAATATTATCAGTTATTGAATGCTTATTATGTACCAAATATGCATAGCGGTAGGAGCATAGAGTCATTATTCTCATCTCAATTTTCTTGTGTATAGAGAAGAGCTTTTAAAAAAAAATTGTGATTTTTTTCTATGATCTGGAAAATACATGTTTTTAAAACTATACAGAGGAGTTGTCTTCTCCCACTAAAGTTAATACAGTACATCAAGATATCAGATGTTGGGGCCGGCTCGATAGCCCAGTGGATAGGGCGCCGGCATATCACATGGGAGGCCCCGGGTTCGGTTCCCGGGGACCTCTCCTAGCGGGCAGACCGCCTTGAGAATGGCAAGCCGCCATGGGTGGGCCAGAGCCGCCGTGGGCAGGGCAAAAAGCTGCCACGGACAGGGCAAAAAGCCTCCACAGGCAGGGCAGGTCGCCCGCGAATGGAGTGCAGCCAGCCACCCGCAAACTGAAAGCCGGCCGTGAATGGAAGCAGAAGCCGCCCACAAGCGGGGAAAGCCGCGCCTGCACAGTGACCAGTCTCCGTGCGTCGCCGCAGCGGGTGGGAAGGGGAGATATGTAATAAAATAAATAAATCTTTAAAAAAAAAAGATATCAGATGTTTATGGGTGATGAGACTTCAGGAAATTTATGTTCAAACTTCATACTTGCATCGAACTCATTCTTTTTATTGAGGCACAGATTGTTCCTAGGTTTTGCTTTTGTTTTGCTACTACAAGCAATGCTAGGGGTTGCTCGGTCAAAGAGTACACGTATTTTTAGTTTTAATAGATTTGGCTAGGTCGTCCTCCACAAAAACTATAAATTACTCAAGTTTCCCCATCTTTTTACTTTGGTAAAGCTTTTTTTTTGTTTTATTTTTAATTGAAGTGCAACTTACAAACAGTGAAATGGGTACGTTTTAATGAACAACTAAGGAAAGGAATATAAAACATATTTTATTCTAAGATTTTTAAGAAGCCAAGTTCACATAACAACTCATTTTACAGTTAGGAAAAAAATCAAACCCAGACATTTCTCAAATCCACTTAACTGGCGTTAAATCAATCAGGCTACTTTTTCAACATCATAAAGAGAGAGGCAGAATTGGGATTAGAACCCAGCTCTCCTGATTACCTCTGCTTATTACTACCTTCTTTCACACCCCGTCAGTTAAAGAGAGTCATGAGGAGAAGTACTTGGAGATTTTCCCACACAGCCTTCAGAGGTTTTGTGGGTAACATTCAATATCAGTGGGAAAAGAAAGGGACTGTGCCAAAGTAATGAAAAAGCTGAGCCTCGCCTCTTTTTTTCCAGTTTAATGATACCACAGGTATTATTTACATCTTTACTAGTATGAAACTCACTTTGGGTCCTGAAGTTGTTAAAACATCACATTATGATTAATTAGTTTAACATCACCATGTAAACCTGCTGATTCTACCTTGAAGCACATGGCCACTGGGACAGTAACATCTGGACTGAGAACCTACCGTGCTTGAAACTATACAATAGCTATGAGATGGGATCATCTCTAAATGAAACCCCCAACTTCTGCCTCCCACAAACCACAGGGTTCCCTCTGGGGGCCGCCAAATAGGGCAGCTGATGGATGACTATCTGGTCAGGTCTGGCCGAACAGTAGGTCAAACCATGTGGAAGCCATCTGTCACTGTCGGACAGAGAGGAAAGGAGGCTGGAGCAGCCCTGATGCTCAGTAAGGGTAACAATGGCCCGTAAATCCCTCTGTCCCTCTGGCCTGGCTTGCTGGAGCAAGGTTTCCTCCAGCAATTGCTTTACAAACCATTAAGCAGCCATGAAAACAAGTGCCTGTCCATATGTCCAAGGGCCACTGGAAACCCAGGAGCAGGTTTAAGAAAAAGAGAAGCCCCTCTCTCTTTCCTTTCTCAGCTCCTAGTGAAACTTCCTTGGACTGGGGGGTGCCTTTCTGTGAGGAATTGTTGTCGTACTGAAGTGGAAAGAAAGGGCAGGTACAGCTGGAATCAGACTCAGTGCCCCAGGTTTGGGTTAGGATGGAGTGATGTTAGGCTGCTTTTAAGGTTGGAATCAGAGGTTACAAGACTTCAAGGAAATCTAGTCACCAGTATTCTACCCCCCAGCTCTTTCTCTTGCAGGGACATGCTACTCAAAGCTTGGTCTGTGGCAGCAGCATCACCTAAGAGCTGATTAGAAAGGCAGGATCTCAGGCTTCTCCCTGACCTTCTGAATCAGGATCGTATTTTAACAAGACTCCTCCAGGTGATTCATTAGAGTTTGAGAAGCTCTGTAATAGGGAACTCCGAGGAGCTGCCTGGAACAAGAATTATTTCTTCTAGCACACCTGGCCCCAAAAACCATAGTAGTTGAACATTGGCCAAGCATGACATTGTCCCAAATGCTGTGCCTAAAATGCATGATTGCATTTCCTCCTTACAACAACCCTGGCAGAGGCACTATCAGTAGTCCCCATTTACAGATAAGGTGGTAAATAGTTTGCTTAAGATCACACTAGGAAGGAAATACAGAGCCACAGGTAGCACTGAGCACCCATATTCTTTCCCACTCCGCCATAAATAGGAAAGCAGTTGGGCTGAGGAAGCATGCCCCTCAAGGGAGAGGGGAGATAATGAAGAGGAATTTCCCCCAAAGCTTCTAAAAATCATATCCCAGGAAAATAGGGCCAGTGGAGAATTAATTCAATAAAATATTCCCTATCTCTGAAGCCTTCCCATTGGGGCCCCTGATTGCTCTTGGAATTCCCAGAATAGCCCAGACTGGAAGGGGCAGGAGCCTGGCAGGTAGACTTCTCTTTCCCTTTTCCTCCTTGGAAGAATAATCTCCACCTGCAAACCCAAGGAAATAAGCTCATCTCCAGAGAACCAGAGGAAAGCTCAGGACTAAGGCAACTCTTTGCCGCTTTAATCAATATCTTGCCTTGTTGTTGGAGTCTTAAATCCATCGTCCCATGTGTCTAGTCAACCTTTCACCCACTTAACAATGCTAGGCACTGTTCATGCAGGGAGTAAGACCAACAAAATTTCTATGCTCATGGAGCTTACATTTTAGTAGAAGTCAGGCAATAAATTAATATTTACTCTAGAAATATATGCAGCATAAAATACAGCAGGGAAAAGGATAGAGCATGATGGGGTTGGGGAAGGCTACTTTACATAGAGAAGTCATGGCTGATGTCTCTGAGAGCAGACACCTGAGCTTATTCTGGAAGGCAGTACGTGAACCCTGTGGCTATCTGAGGAAGATGCTCCAGGTAGAGCAAACAGCTGGGCCCAGGCCCTTGCTGGGTTTAAGAAACAGCAAAAAGCCCAGGGTGAGTGAAGCAAATGAGTAAGAGTTGAGTAATAACTGGGGGCCAGACCATGTGGAGCCTAGTAAGCCCTGTAAGGCACTTCAGATTTTATCCTAAGAAGAATAAGAAGCCATTAAAGCATTTTGAGCAGAGGAGTGACATGATGCAATGTTCCTCATGTTTTGGCAGAATCATTCAGGCTGTTGTTGAAAATAGACTGTAGGAGAGCAAAGGTGGAAGCAGGAAGACTACATTGGAGCTATTGCAATACTCTGAGCAGGAGGTTATGCCAAGTTTGGACCAGGGTGGTGGCCATGGAGGAGAGGAGAAGTGGCCAAATTCTAGATATATTTATTAGGTGGAGCAGAAAAGCTTGCTGATGGAAATACTTCAGCTCTTCCTTTTTTCCTGACCTCTGGTTTTGTCATGAGCTCTGACTTCTGCTTTCTGTTTTGCTCCCTTGTTCCTGCCCCTAGGTTTTGATCTCTGACCTCCTGAATTTCCTGACTCAAAAAGTGTTGCCTGTATGTCCTTGACCAGTCTCAGTCCCTTATCTGGCACTCCTGGGTGGCCACACCCATGCCCCAGAATGGCACACACAGTGTTGCTGCTGCTTATCAGGATCAATACTTCCCACTTGCTTTACAGTGTGAGCCCTTTTGTGTACACCATCTCATCCGACTCACTAGGTTTTACGGACCATTTCATGCCTCTCATTAGGCTTCAGAAGACTGACTCAAAGAGAAGGAATGAGTCCACCTTGGCTGCATTTCAGACAAATTAACTCCTTGGCAGCTGCAGACCTGACAGAGGGCAGGCAATAGTTATATAAAACTGTGTGTGCATGTGCTCACAGCTGAGACACAAGGCTTAGGGATAAACCCTGACAGGTACAGAAGCTAACCTGAGGGCAAATAACAGGCTGACAGAGTCCCCGAGAGCATGGATTATGGTGGGGAAATAAAAGAGGTTCTACGGCCGTGGGCAGAGAACCAGGAGGGAGGGGGGAAAGGAGGCAAATCTGGGGCCCTGGTGGGGGTGAATGTTCAGGAGAGAAGGCTGAATGGCCAGTGCCAACCGTGGGTCAGAAATGTGAGTAGTCAGCCAAGTCCTGAGAGTCAGCTCAGGGAAGCCTTTCAGAAGGGAGCCTGGCCAGGCCAGGGCAGTGAGTGAGAGGAACCAGCACTGTGCACTAAAGTGATCCTGAGAAAGCCTTTGCCTAGGCCAAGTGGCTTCCCCGTGTTTCTTTTTAATTTTTTAAAACTTTATTTTTAAATAAGTTTTAGATAACAGAAACAGTTACATCAAAAATATAGGGGATTCCCATATATCCCACCCCCTCGCCCTCTCATATTTCCCATTTTAACATCTTACATTAGTGAGGTACATTTGCTACTTTTGATGAACAAATACTGAAGCACTAATCATAGTCTATAGTTTACACTATAGTTTACACTTTGCACTGTACAATTGTATAGGTTTTGACCAAATGTATAATGGCCTGTATCCTAAATTGCAATATAATGCAGAACAATTCCAATGTCCCAAAAATGCCCCATGTTAAACCTATTTTTCCCTCTCCCTCCCCTCTGAACCTCTGGTGACCACTGTCTTTATATCAATGTTACAAGTTCTTTCATTATTAAATAATAATAAGTCTACTTTGATCCATGGTTACAGTCCCCCTTTATGCTTGTTCATTCCTCAATCTTTAGGATTTGCGGATGGTGACAGCCACTTGGCTTCAGATTAAGAGGGGCTTAGATCTTATGGGGCAGGTGGAAGGAACTGTTTTGCTTGCAGTTGTAGATACTCTTTGCTTTTGGGTATGGGGTTTGCCCATCATCATCATTTTGTTAGTGGTCCTGGGTGAGTCCAATGAACTGGAGAATAGGTGTTGGCTGCAAATCTGCTGAGATTCAGGACTCAACCAGCATATGAACAGCTGATATTTGTCTCTGGTACATATATTTAATGGGTATAGTGCTAATTATAGGTTCAAATAAAAGGGATACAAGTGTAATGTGTAGGGAAATTATAAATGAGTCTAACTCTAACATTGGGGAAATAGGTTGCCATATATTCCAAGGTAAAGCCCACTGACAGAGTGCTGATTTCAAGGGATTGTGTGCCAAGCCTATAGTGTCCAGATGGCTCTAGAGCCCTCAGGACCACCCTTATTTGAGGCTTTATTTACTGTGACACTTAGTGAGATCTGCCTGAGACACGCTTAAGAATAACCTGGGAATGACCTCTCAACTCATTTTGAAATATTTTAGCCATTAAAATCCCTTTTTGTATTTAATGTTTGTATTTAATGTTTCCCCCTTTTGGTAAAGGTCTTTTTCCAAATGCATCACTGGTTGGTTCTTGGTATTAATTCCTCAGTGCCAGGGAGGTTCATCCCTGGGAGTCATGCCCGACAGTGGGGGGAAGACATTGCATTTATTTGCTGAGTTTGGCTTAGAGAGAGGCCACATTTGAATAACAAATTGGTTACTCAATTTTAAGCAATAGTTATTATTAGGTTAAGTTTCAATTTAATAAGAATAAGGTTCATAAGTACATAAGTAAGTACATACATTAATATTGAGGGCTTGGCATATTGGACCGTTCTCTTTACTTAGGCACTGCCTATGTACTTGAGAGATTCTTGCCCCTCTATTTGAGAATGTAGTAGGACTCCCCAGGATGGGAATTTAATATTTTGTTGATTACTGTGTGGGTCTCCACCCACTGAGATAATGCCCTATGGCCATATGAACACATTCATATTCCATAGAGGCATGCCCCAGGTGCACCCATTCCCACACATCCCCCCACCACTGATGCCCTGCACCAGTGACCCTCTCCTGCCATAGCTGCCAAGAGAACACTCACACAATTGTATTCTCAGCCACAGTCCTAGACTCAAGCAGAATTAAATGAAATTGAGAATTTAAAAAAAAAAACATTAGAAAGAATTAACAAAACCAAAAACTGGTTCTTTGAGAAGATTAATAAAAGTGACAACCCTTAGCTAGACTAATAAAGGAAAAAAGAGAGAAGAGGCAAATTAATAAAATCAGAAATGAGAGAGGGGATATCACCTCTGACCCCTCAGAAATAAAGTGTACCATCAGTGGTATTTTGAAAAAATGGTATGCCAACAAGATGTACAATTTAGATGAAATGGATGAATTTCTAGAAACACACAAGCAATCTACATTGATAAAAGAAGAAATAGAAGAATTCACAAGTATTGAGATTGAATTAGCCATCAAAAACATTCCAGAAAGAACCAATATCTATCTTGCTCAAACTGACAAAATACTGAAGAGGATGGAACATTACCTAACTCTTTCTATGATACCAACATCACCCTAATACCAATGGCACATAAAGGTGCCACAAGAAAAGGAACTACAGGCCAATCTCTCTAATGAACTTAGATGCAGTTATCCTCAACAAAATACTTGCTAACAGAATCCAACAGCAAATCAATCGAAGTATACACCATGATCAAGTGAGTTTTATCTCAGGTATGCAAGGATGGTTTGACATAAGAAAATCAATTAATGTAATACACCACATTAACAGATCAAAGGAAAAAATTATATGATCATCTCTATCGATGCAGAAAAGGCATTCGACAAAATACAGCATCCTTTCTTGATAAAAACACTGCAAAAGATAGGATTAGAAGGGAAATTCCTCAACATGATAAAGGGTATATATGAAAAACCCACAGCTAACATCATACTCAATGGTGAAAGACTAATGGCTTTCCCTGTAAGATCTGGAATAAGACAAAGATATCCACTGTCACCATTTTTATTTAACATTGTATTAGAAGTACTTGTTTGAGCAAGTACTTAGGCAAGAAAAAGAAATAAAAAGGCATCCAAATGGAAAGGAAGAAGTAAAACTTTGACTATTTGCAGATGACATGATCCTATACATAGGAAGCCCCGAAAAATCTACAGCAAAACTTCTAGAGCTGATAAACTAGGTCACTAGAGTGGTGAGATATAAGATCAACATGCAAAAATCAGTAGCATTTCTGTACACTAATAATGAGCAATCTGAGGAGGAAATCAATATAAAAAATTCCATTTATAATTCCAACTAAAAGAATCAAATATCTAGGAATAAACTTAACTAAAGATGTAAAGGGCTTGTACACAGAAAATTATACAGCATTGCTAAAGGAAAGCAAAGAAGATTTAAATAAATGGAAGAATATTCCATGTTCATGAATTGGAAGAGTAAATATCATTGAGATGTCTATCCTACCCAAATTGATTTACAGATTCAATACAACCCCAATAAAAGTTCCAACAGCATTTTTTACTGTACTGGAAAGGCAATTATCAAATTTATTTGGAAGGGTAAGGGGCCCTGAATAGCCAAAAACATCTTGAAAAAGAAAAATGAAATTGGAGGAGTCACACTATCTGACTTTAAAGCATACTATAGAGCTATAGTCGTCAAATGCATAGCACTGGCACAAGGATAAATAATCAATGGAACCGAATTGAGAGTTCAGATATAGACTCATGCATTTATGGCTAACTGATATTCAACAAGGCCACCAAGCCAACTTAACTGGAACAGAATAGTCCCTTTAAAAAATGGTGCTTGGAGAACTGGATAGCTATATCCAAAAGAATGAGAGAGGATCATCATCTCACATGCTCTACAAAAATTGAGTCAAGATGGACCAAAGACCTAAATATAAGAGCCAAGACCATAAAGCACCTAGAAGATAATGTAGGGAAGCATCTACAAGATCTTGTAGTAGGAAATGGTTTGGTAAACTTTACACCCAAAGCACAAGCAATGAAAGAAAAATAAATAAATAAATGGACCTCCTCAAAATTAAAAATGTTTATGTTTCAAAGGTGTTTGTCAAGAAAGTGAAAAGGCAGCCTACTCAATAGGAGAAAATTTTTGGGCACCACCTCTCTGATAAAGGCCTAATATCCTGCATATATAAAGAAATCTTACATCTCAAAAATAAAGACAAACAACCCATTTAAAAAATGGGCAAGAGATTTGAATAGACACTTTAGCAAAGAGGAAATACAAATGGCTAAAAAGTACATGAAAAGATGCTCAAGATCACTAGCTATTAGGGAGATGCAAATCAAACTACAATGAGATATTATCTTATACCTATTAGATTGGCTGCTATTAAAAAAAAAAACAGAAAACCAAAAGTGTTGGAGAGGATGTGGAGGAATAGGAACACTCATCCACTGCTGGTGGGAATGTAGACTAGAGCAGCCACTGTGGAGGACGGTTTGGTGATTCCTCAGGAAGCTAAGTATAGATTGCCATATGATCCAGCAATCCCACTGCTAGAAATATACCCAGAAGAATTGAAAGCAGGGATGCAAACAGACACAAACACACCAATGTTCATAGCGGCATTATTCACAATTGCCAAAAGCTGGAAGCAACCCAAATGTCCATCAATGGATGAATGGATAAACAAAATGTGGTATATACACAGGATG
>PVKH010032730.1:0-12125 GCA_004027955.1 Chaetophractus vellerosus | reverse complement strand
TAACTCATTCATATCAATTATCAAAGTTCATAATCGGTATTACTTTATGTTTTCTGGGTTTTATGTTTCCTTCCTTTTTATCTTTTACCACATGGAATATGATTTACTTTTTCTTTTTTTGTCTTCAAGTAATTTAAATGACAGGTGATACTGTTTTGACTTCTAGATTTTCTTGGATGATAAGGTGGCATGACGTTTACTCATCCTTAAACAAGGAGAGATCTACCAAGACCTGATTTTTGCCAGAAAATAGGTGGGAAGATTCTCCCTGGTCTCACTGTCTTCTGGTTGTTCATAGAATCTCAGAAACAGCCTTTCATTTTCTTCTTGCACAAACAGTTCATGACAAACAAAACCCCAGTGTGCTTTCAGTCCTTGTCCCTGACTGTTGCTGGCCTTTCATCCTATATGCAACGTTGTCCACTTCCCCATTGACCATTATTTCATTACTAGGCTGAGATCCCTAAGAAATGTAGACGGAGCAGAGGAAGGGTAGAGAATGAAGTATAAATTGGCCCTGACCACCTTAAAAAGCAGCTCATATGTAGTAGAAAGGGTAACCCTTCCATTAACTTACAAAATTGCCATATTTCTGATACAGGATTACCGACAACACACTGCCATCTTCCTGATTTCCTACTACTGCACCATAGATCTGCTTCGAGTAGTGGAAATTTGTCTGGGGCCTGGCAGATTATGAATCTATATGGCCAGCCTCTACATTTTCACTTACCTTTCCTTTTTTCAGAAGTATTGCAATAGGAAGACAAGTAGGGAAAATATTCAGGCACATTGTCAGTTGTCAAATTCCCTTCTGCTTTCTGTTATCTATGAGACTATTCTCTTGTGAAACATGGTAGTTTATGTGTTGTTTTATTGGCCTGTGGGAGGCATTGTGTCACAGTGGTAAAAAGCATAAGTTTTGGAATCAGACATGATTTGGGTCAAATTCTAGGTATTTAAGATGTGTGACCTCAAGTACCTTAATGTCACTTCCATAAGCCTCAATTCTCCAATCTGTAAAAAGAAAACTAATAACACCTAACTCAAAGCACTTTTGCAAGAAATAGAACATGTATATAGAGACTTATACTTTAAAGTAGCTTTTTAAAAAATGTATTTATTATGGTTCCTTCAACTGCTTTGTGTAGTTCTAGGGGTCTCCCAACACCCTCTCTCTGGTCAGCAGGATACCTGGGAAAGTAAACAGAACTCAGCCCTCCTGCTCCCACTTCAATCAGCACAATTCTGCTATTATTTGTTCTGCTTCTATATACAATTTCTTCTAAACAAAAGGTTTATTTGGTTAAAACAAATTATATAATCACAATCAAAGAATCAAATGACTTGAAAAGCCTAGGGAACAAGGAAGTGTCTGGAGGTTTTATTTATTTTTTACAAACAGCCTGCCCAATCTTGCTGGCCATGTCTTCTGACAGCTCTTCACCCACCAAAGAAAGGACGGCTCCCTTCATCCTGAATTCCAAAGCAAATGGTAAGTCCACAAGCCATAAACCAGCCACTCCATGCTTTTATTTATTTATTTATATTTACTGAAACTTTGGTGATTGATTTAGACTTGAAAGGGAACAGGAAGAAAACTGGAAAACTTAAAACTACATAGAAATTAAACAACACACTACTAAACAACCAATGGGTCAAAGAATAACTCACTAGCAAAATTAGGAGGCATCTTGAGATGAATGAAAACACAACATACCAAAACTTTTGGGATGCAGTGAAGGCAGTGCTCAGAGGGAAATGTATAGCCCTAAATATCTATGTTGAAAAAAGAAGAGATCAAAAATCAATACCCTAATTTCACACCTAAAGAAACTAGAATAAGAAGAGCAAACCAAAACCAAAATTAGTAGAAGGAAGGAAATAGTAAAGAATAGAGCAGAGATAAATGAATAGTGAATAGAAAAACAGTAGATATAATCAACAAAATAAAAAGTTGATTTTTAAAAAGATCAATAAAATCAACAAACCTTTACCTAGACTGGTTAAAAAAAGAGAGAGAGAGAGAGGACACAAATAACTAAAATCAAGACTGAAATTGAGGACAAATTACTGCCAACCTTACAGAAAGTAGAAGGATTACAAGAGGGTGCTATAAGCAATTATATAGAAAACCTAGATGAAATGGATGGATTGCTAGAAACATACAAATTACATAATCTGGCACAAGAACTAGAAAGTCTATAACAAGTAAAGATATTGAGTCAGTAATTTAAATCCTACCAACAATAACAAAAAAGTTCAGCACCAGATGCTTCCACTGCTGAATTCTACCTTTCAAAGAAGAATTAACACCAATCCTTCTCAAACTCTTCCAAAAAGTAGAACAGCAGGAACTACTTCCTAACCCAATTTATGAGGCCAGCATTACCCTGATACAAAAGCCTGATAAAAACAGCACAATAAAAGAAAATTATAGACCAATATCCCTAATGAATATATAATAAAAATACAAAGAAAACTGAGAATAGAAGAGAACTTTCTCAACATGCTAAACATCATTTATTTAAAATTAAAAAGCACAGAAAATATCACACTCAGTGGTGAAAGCTGAAAACTTTCTGCCTAAATTCAGGAACAAGAGAAGGATGCCCACTATCACTGCTGTTATTCAACATTGTACTAGAAGTCCTAGCCAGGGTAATTAGGCAAGAAATAAAGTAGAGAAAGAAATTTTAAAAGTCATCCAAATTGGAAAGGAAGAAGTCAAGTTATCCCTATTCACAGAAGACATGATGCTATTAATAGAAAAAAAGCAAAGAATCTACATAAAAGCTCCTAGAACTAATAAAGGAATTCAACAAAATTGAAAGATACAAGATAAATACACAGGAGTCAGTTGTATTTCTATACACCAGTGATGAACAATTTGAAAATTAAATCAAGAAAACTATTCCATATACAATAGTATCTAAAAAATAAAATATCTAGGAGTACATTTAAACAAAGAGCTTTGAAAGATTTGTACACTGAAAACTATAATACATTGATGAAGGAAATTAAAGAAGCCCTAAATAAATGGAAAAACATCCCATGTTCATAGATCAGTAGACTTAATGTTGGTAAGATGTCAACATTGCCTAAAGCAATCTAGAAATTCAGTGCAATCACTATCAAAATTCCAGCAGCCTTTTTTTTTTATGGAACTAAAAAAGCTGGTCCTCAAATTCAAATGGAATTGCAAGCAGCCCTGAATAGCCAAAACAATCATGAAAAAGAACACAGCAGGTGAACTTACACTTCCTGATTTTAAATCTTACTGCAAAGCTGCAGTAACTAAAACAATGCAATGCTGGCATAAGAAAGACATATAGACCAATGGACAAGATTTGAGAATCCAGAGATAAATCCACACAACTTTGGCCAGTTGATTGTCAACAAGGGTGTCAAGTCCATTCAATGGGGAAAGTATAATCTCTTCAACAAATGATGCCGAGACAACTAAAAATCCACATGCCAAAGAATGAATATGGAGCTCTACCTCTCACCGTATACAAAAATTGATTCAAAATGGATCAATGACCTAAATATAAGAGCTAATAACAACAAAACTCTTACAAGAAAACATAGTGAATTATCTGCAGGATGTTGTAGTAGGCAATGGATTTTTAGATTTTATATCAAAAGCACAAACAAAAATAGGTAAAATTGACTTACCCAAAATTTAAAACTTTTGTACAAAGGATATTACAAAAAAATTAAAAGGCAATGTACAGAATTGAAGAAAATATTTGGATACCATATATCTAATAAGGTTTAATATCCAGAATATATAAAGAACTCCTACAACTCAACAACAAAAAGACATACAACCCAATTAAAAATGGCCAATAACTATATAAATAGATGATTATTATCATTAGCTAATAAAGAAATACAAATTAAAACTACAATGAGATGCCACTGAACACCTACCTGGATGGCTATTTCAAAAACTGAAAATAACAAATGTTGGTGGGGATGCAGAGAAATTGTAAACCTTGTATATTCTCAGTGGCAATGTAAAATGGTGCAGCCATTGTGGATAACAGTTTGGCAGTTCCTCATAAAGTTATACATAGAATTACCATATGACCTGGCAATTCCACTCCTGGGTATATACCAAAACAAACAAACAAACAAAAAGAGCAGGGTGTCAGACAGGCATTTGTACACTATTACATGGCATCATTATTCAAAATTGCCAAAAAGGTGGAAGCAACCCAAACGTTCATAAACAGATAAATGGATAAACAAATGTGGTACATCCATTCAATGGAATATTATTCAGGCATAAAAAGGAATGAAGTCCTTATATATACAACAACATGGAAGAACCTTGAAGACATCATATTGAATGAAATAAGCCTGACACAAAAGGACAAATAAGGAATGACTTTCCTTAAATGAAATACTTAGAATAAGCAAATTCATGGAGACAGAAAGCAGAATAGTGGTTACCAGAGTTGGGAGGAGGGGAAATAGGGAGTTATTGCTAAAAGAGGATGAGTTTTGTTTGGGAATGATGAAAATAGTCTGGGAATAGATAGTGGAAAAAGTTACACAGTATTGTCAAAGTAATTAATGTCAAAGAATTCTCCACTTAAAATGGTTAAAATTATTTTTATATTATGTATATTTTACCACAATTAAAATAAATTATTTTTTAAAAAAGAAACAACTACAACAAAAGAGTATAACTGCCAAGCATCTCCCTACACAATCCCTTCCTGCCTTTGCACCCCTGTATCTAGACATTTTGACTGCACCTCATTCTGCTGACTCAGTATGGAAGGGATCTCTAGAGACTTGCTTTTCTGGACCATATCCTGAAATTGAGCATAGGTCCCCCTCTGTCCTCAGATCACCAAACTTATGTAGGGATGGCCAAGAAGTGGTAGGAGAGAGGGTAGGGCACCGGCTATGTACTTGATCTCCTTTCCATGCTTCCCCTTTTCAGCTCACAGCTCTTTAATAAATTTAGAGTAGGGAACTGACTTTCAAATCAGAATACATCCCTCCTAGATATACTGTTTATAATGCAAACTTTGACTTTCAGCTTAAAAACATTTTCCTTCTACTTATGGGATTGGTTGTTCAAAAGTCTAATTAGATGGTGGTAGGGGCAGACAGAGTTCTTGCTTAATGGGTACAGAGTTTGTATTTGAGGTGATGGAAAATTTAGGGTAATGGCTATTGGCATAATATTGTGGATGTAATTAATACAACTGAACTGTACACTTGAAAGTGGTTAAAATGGGAAATGTTGAATTATATATATATGTTACCACAATAAAAGTGGTTTTTTTAAAGCCTACTTAGAAATTCAAAAAGCTATCTTCCTTTACCTTTTCATTCACCTGCTAGAACAACTATTCCCTGAAGCCACAGCCTCCCCCAATAGTGAGGAAAGAGAAGGGAAATTAGCAGGAGAAAATTTCATAAATTAATAGCAATACATCTTACCATACCTTGGAAAAACAGTTAGTACTGCAAGTACTCTGTATAAGAAAAGGGCAAGAGGTTGAAAGGCCCAGGAATATCTGGGAAGGCATACAGAAAGATATAAAGGATTCAGGAAAGATTTGGGGAGAGAGGTGAGACTTAATAGCTGGACCCTGAAAAGAGACTTGGGAGGAAGAGAGACTAGCTCTTGGGATAGATGTTCAAGTGAAATACAGCAGTTAGCCACTCCATCAAATCTCCCAGGAAATCTTCAGTCAAATTTACATTGATCTATTCTTTATAATGAATACAAGTACTGTGTTTTGCATTAGGATTGGTATGAGGAAAATGAAATAAAAGCAGGCATACTGACAAAATAAATTACCTTAAAGGAAAACAATCTTCAACCATTTCAACTCTCCACAGACCATTGTTTTTATTAACTGAGGGAGCAGATTAGCTGTTTAGAGCCACAACATCTCCATCTCTATCCCTGCAAGGTCTCCTTTTGTTCAAATCTCCTTGATCTTAAAGGATAAAGCCATTCAAACTGCTCAATATTGACGGGAAATTTATTAGAAGAATAACTGAGGTATTTATTTCACAGAACGCAAGAGTATGCAGGGCTGTGGAGTGTCCTAAGGACTGGAACCAGGATCTGGAAAATCTAGAACCGAAGAACTTTTGTCTGAGACCAGGTGGTCTCGTATAACTTCTTTCTACCACTGTGTCATAAAGCTGGAAGGCAGAGCACAAGCTGAGAAGTAGATAGAAAAAAAGGTAAGGCCTGGTACATTGCAGGTTCCCAATTAATATATATGGAATGAATGCATGATGATAAGTTTTGTTTGGGAGCTGACCAATAGGAAGTTGGCGAATGAATTAGTCACTCTGGAGAAATATATTGCTGACAGTAAAGATTTTTATTACCAGCCTAAGGTAGTAGTTTAAACATCAGAATGAATAAATTGCTCAGGGAGACTGTGTAAAGAAATGAAAAAAAGAGTTAAGGGTAGATGCGTAGGAGTACATTGGAATTTAAGGGAAGAGCAGAGAAAGAGGAGCTTTAAAAGGAGAATGAGCTGGACAAGTCGGAATGGCAGGAGGAAAACTGAAAGAAAGTAGTCACTCAAAAATGTCGGATGGGTCTTCAAGAAGGAGAGAAAGAAAAAAAGAGTCAAATGCTGACTTGAAATTAGCATTGGTAACCAAGAGGCTCTGTTGCTGGTCTTGATGAGCTTAGTTTCCAGAGGAGGGCTGGGCAGAGGCCAGGATACACTGGCTTGAGGAGAACATAGGCAGTGCATGGGGCCACTCCTAAGCAGATGCTCTGCTGTTTTCACCTGGTCTGTCATTGTCTATCACAGCAATCCTGTGAAGCAGGTATCATTATCCCTATGGATAAGACAACAGAGAATCAGAGAGATTTTTAAAAATTATCCAACTTCTGTTTTTTATAGTATAGCAGACAGATATTCTAAACCACCCTGCAGCAAATCAACTAAAAGCATTCCTTTTATTGTTAGAGCTTATGCCTTACACATATATCAGTTATGAATATTTTTAATAAATTCAATGTTATTTTTTTAAATTACCAAGTTCACATAACTGAAGGAATGACATTGCCTGAATCCAAACTACAATCTGTCAGGCCAAAAAATCCACATTCTTTGTTGGTTATTGCCTTTGAGGCAATTTTTTTCTAAAACTGAAATAGTACAAGCAAAAATTTTAAAATGCCAGAAAATGTCAGGTTTTTCTTCTTTGGATATATTCCATTTCATTTTTAAGTGTTAAAATAAAAACTGAATACTCTTCTCAGCATAATCTGAACAATGCAGATTACAGTTTCTGTGGATGACTGCAAATTAACTGTAAGTGTGTGTTTGTTTTTTTCCCAGCACCTTCTCAAGAACTGAAGTTAGCCAATTCCTTAATGTTCAGTGTATCTGCAACTATAAGACTGAGGCTTTAGCTGCACTGCAAGTTGATCTGCAGTGCAACCTGACAGTCCATACTCCCAATTTGTGAGAGGGCTCTGGAATCTTCTTTGCTCCTTTTCAATGGCTTATACAATTATAGTAGGCCTAAACATTTCATAGGAGTCCCCCAGAAAAATCATTTGGGGCCACTCTCAGGGTTCCAAAGGTCTTGTATTGATTAAAACTTTTGGAAAGGAGTATAGAGAGGAGAGAATTATCCCTAACCTCACCTGTACTTCCAGGGAAGATGCTGGCTAATGTGCAACAGTAACCCCAAAGCCTGGGCCAAAACTACCTGAAAACTACGCAAACAATAAGTAACCCGGAACCTGACTTCCCAGTCATATACTATCTAGGGAAAGGGATCCTGAGATTTGTCAGAGATACGTTATTGTGGGAGAGAAAAATAAAGGGAAAATTTCTTTGCCCTATTCAGGAATAATCAACTACCACTGTTTGCTTCTCCATCCTAGCTAGAAGGATGAATGGCAAGAATTTCCCCACAACCTCCAAACCAGTGTAAGGAGAAGCTTGGCACAGGGTTTTACTCTGAAACTAATATCCAGTAGAGATCTAGAGAAAAATCATTTTTCAAATTCCATACTATGTACTTTATAGGAAAAATATGATATTGAGCATGATGACTTTAACTTGCCAATGTAGGAACTAATCACTAGCATTAGTGAGGAGTGAAATAAGCATGTTATCTGATTTTTGCAATGACTAGACAGGATTTTCTAAACTCATTTCAAATTTAGAAAATATGACTGCACATATAGAAAACATGACCATACATATAGTATGATCAAATGGTTCAAAACAATATACATACCAGTAGGAAGAAATTTCAAATGAAAGTAAATATTTTGGGGTGGTGAGATAGATTATTTTTAGTTTCTCATTTATGTGTATTATGGGTTGAATTGTGTCCCTCAAAAAAGATATGTTGAAGTCCTAAACCCCGGTACCTATGAGTGTGACCTTATTTGAAAATTGAGTCTTTGCAGATGCACTTGAGTTAAGATGAGGTCGTACTGCAGTAGGGACAGGCCTCAATCCAATTGGTCCAATGTCCTTGTAAGAAGAGGGGAGACGTGAGGAGAAGAAGGCCGTGTAAAGGAAGAGGCAGAAATTGGAGTGATGCATCTACAAGCCAGGAATGTTAAGGTTGCCAGCAAACCGCATCTTCAAAAAAAGGGTCCTAATACCTTCCCTGTAGTACTGTTCTGAAATGCCTCATATATTCAATAAAAAGTAATTTTCATTATTATTCTCCACATAAAGAGTCTGTCTGCCTGTTCTGCATTGAAGCTAAAAACAGGTCACTCCAAAGAGAGCTCTAAAAGAGAGAAGGTTTCTCTAGGCCAACAAATTCCCATCTGACCATTCATCAAGAGAAAATGGAAGGGCAGAGTAAGAGAGCGGAGAAAATTATGCCACTACTAGTAATATAGTTTCGATACATTTAGGAGCTACATTGCTTTAGAAGGGCTGGACTAAGAATGGAAGCGCCTTTAATGATAGTGAATCTAAAGGTAAATTCATCTTGATTGATAAACACTAAACTAATAAATGCATTTACAAAAATAGTCCTGACTCTATTATTACCGTTGCAAATAAAATCAGAATTTTTGTATAATAGGAATGGGTTTTATCACTGCGCCAGCCTAATGAGGAACTAGGAGGGAAGGAAGCCTCAAGCTGACTCTCTTTAGTCCCATCCAAATACAGGTGGGTTTGCAAGGAGGGGAGAAGACTTTCTCTTATATACACACACACATATGTGCACACACACACACTTAGTTTCCAGGTGTTTCCTTATACAATTCATCCATTCCAAAAATGTTTATTGAACATCTACTGTTTACAAGGCACTATAACAGATGTTTGGGATATGTCTGTGAATAAAACTGAGATCTCTGTCCTTCCTTGTAGATCTTGTATCCTAAGAGTGAAAGACAGAAAAACAGCAGACCTAATTAAAAAGTAACATACATAATATGTTAGAACGCTTTTAAGTGCTATGGAAAAAAGGAAAAATGGAGCAGGGTAGGGAGGATCAGGAGTGTCAGGGATGAGTTGGGGTGGGCTGCAATTTTAAACAGGAGGGTCAGTGAAACCTCTTTGAGAAGGTCACATTTGAGCAAAGACATGTGAATTTCTAGGGGAAGAGCCCTTTCAGGCAGGAATGACAGCCTGTGCAAGGGCCTCAAGACGGCAGCATGCCTGGGTTCTCAACAGACAGCAAGGAGGCCTGGCTGCAGTGCAATGGGCAAGGGGGGTAGTTATAGGAAATGAGACCAGAGACGTAACCCAGTCTGAAGCACACAGGTCCTTGCAGACCACTGGGCAGGATTTGGCTTTCTCTCTGAGCATGTAACTGAGATAGAATCCCTGCAGAATGTTGTGGCCCAGGCACAGTCTCCTCTAGACAATCAGCAGGCAACCTCCTGGCCTCACCTGATGCAGAAAGGACACACAGGAGTGCCATTCCTTGTAGAGACCACAGCTGGCAGGAGCCCCAAGGGCAGCTTGCTAGTATCTGGATCCCAGCTCTGCTCCTGCCTACACTATCCATCCGGAATCAGATCCCTGATCTCTGCTTCCATAGACTTTTGCCCTTTCCTGTACTCATCTCTTCCCTTCTTCCTAAGCCAAGAAAATCTGACTTCAGGGGTGGGAGGAAGCTTGGCTCTTCTTCATGAGAATGTTCTTCATCATCAATTTCTATGCATAGAGGTCTCTCCTCTTCCCGGTTCTCTAAGGTGTAGGCTTTCCAAAACCTAAGAGGCAAAATACTGACTCAGGGTTTTCCCCCTATTGCTGATGTGTTACCCCATCCCCAATTAAGTGAAAGTAATGACTGCCTCATGCCTGGCTAAATAGGAAAAAAATGAAGAACCACAGGATAAAAAGGTATATCGATCAAAAAATATACCCATTAATATTTTAAAAATACTCTCCCACTACACTTGTTCCACACAAATCATTTGCTCAAACATTTATTGAACGGTTTCCATGAGCCAAGAAATTTGCTGAGGACTGAAGAAACAACTATGAGTAGAGCCTAATTCCTGTCATCTGGGGCCACATAGGCTAGTGGTCCCAGCAACGAACCTGCACAAGCAGAAATTAGTCTCGTGAAGACAACATATGGTAAACTACGCTGATGACCTCTTTTTTCCAACTCCAGGCAACTGCTAGTGCTGGTCATAGGCATAAAGAAAAATTGCATAGAACTTGGAAAGAAGTGCTTCTAACCAAAATAGAGAAGTGCTGGATTTTCAGCATTAAAGTGTGGAATATCACATTTCGCAGGGACTCAGGGCTGTAGTGTGAGCAAGTCTTCTTTATCCTCTAAATGGAGACTAGAAAAAAATTATTTATGAAACTCTTTCAACAAGTACTTATCCAGTCCAAAACTTGCTCCTAAAGCAAGGAAGAAATAGTAGGAGTTGAAAAGCCAGTTAAGGTTTTGGTGGGAGGATATACACAGAAAACATAAAACTCTGGTTGGAAATGCCAAGAGAACATCAGCAGCTTGGTTACCTCTTCTAAATTTGAGTCATCACCCTCTCAAAGATCAAGATTCTATTTATACACAGTTCATCACATATACTTTTCAATGACAATTTCCCAAGGACATACGATTTGAGCTCTCTGAGGAACTGGTGATAACCCTAATCAGTGTAGCTAAGGCAATAGTTCTGGTACTCATCTATTGACCCTAGGCTGCTCTTGTCCCCCTCTCTATGCAGGGATGTCTACTTCTTGCTTCAAAGGCCTTCTTTCCAAACCAACAAAAAAATATTGAATATTGAAATTATCAAGTAACTTCTTTGGAAGGATTTGGATTTCTTCCCTTACAGCTGCCTTCTCTGCTTGCTAGCCCAGGAATGACTATGTGATGATACAGTTCTCTGTCTTTTGGACATGACTATTCCCATTCTGGAGCTGATGTGTCTCAGAAGAAACAAGCTTTATTCTTCTATGGTGATGACAGGAATAGCATAAAACCCTTTTTGGTTGTGAAAAGGCACTTTCTGTCTGCAATCGGAATATTAACCATTTTCCTGGAAACGGGAACATGGGGGTTCACTGGCTAATCACTTAAATCCCCATATCAAGGTTGGCCATACAGTGATACAGGCAGGCTCCCCAAAAGCACTATTGGAAGGCAGAGGAGGACACATTTAAATCAGCCTTGTGGGGCCAGCAAAAGATTCCCCCAGGAAAAGAATTTTGAGCTGAGTTTTAAGATATGAGAATGTGCTTTCACTAGGAAAATAAGAGAAAAAATTCTGATTAGAATGTAAAATGTTTCCAAGTCTACTGTAAGATTTCAGTGACAGTTTAGACTTCAAATAAGAAAAGCAAGTTTTACAAAGCTGATATAAAAGAGCAATGGCTTGTAAACTGCACTTGTGTCATGGGAGCAATGTGGATTAAGAAGCATTTTCAGGGGAAGTGAGGAGATGGCAAAGAAGGCTAAGCTCTGAGCTCCTGCCCTAATTCACTTTGTTTTTTTTTGTTTTGTTTTTTTTAAAGATTTATTTATTTTATTACATATCTCCCCTTCCCCCCCATTGCGGCGACGTGCCGAGACTTGGTCACTGCGCAGGCGCGGCTTTCCCCGCTTGTGGGCGGCTTCTGCTTCTATTCACGGCCGGCTCTTGCTTCAGTTCGCGGGGCTGGCTG
>PVKH010032729.1:0-12125 GCA_004027955.1 Chaetophractus vellerosus | reverse complement strand
TGGAGTTGCTACACCTATTCTCCAGTTTATTGGACTCACCCAGGACAACTAACAAGGAGGTGAGGACTGACAACCACCACACCAAGGAACCAAGAGAGTCTACAACTGCAAGCAAGAGAGTCCCATCCTTCAGCCATGTGGAACTGAAGCCTCCTCTCTATTCAAGGTGGAATGGTTATCACCAACCCAGAAACCTCAGGATTGGGTAATAAAATATGGAACTAGAGTAGACTTACTGGTATTCTATTATAGACTTATTATGATTCTAGCAATGGAAGAAATTATATCATTGATGTGGAGACAGTGGCCACTGGAGGTGCTGTAGTCAGGGAGAAGGGAAAGAGAGGTGCAACATGGGGGCATTTTCAGGATGTGGAAGTAACCTGAGTTACAATGACAAATACAGGCCATTATATATCTTGCCATAACCTGCAGAATTGAGTGGGAGAGAGTGTAAACTACAATGTAAACTATAACCCATGCTTAGTGGCAACGCCCCAGGATGCACTTATCAATTGCAATGCATGTGCCACACTAATGAAGGACGTTGTTTATGTGGGAGGGTATGGGAGGTGTGGGGAGTGGGGCATATGGCAATGCCTATATTTTTTTGTTTAACATTTATGTAATCAAAGTATCTTTAAAAAACAAGAAAAAGAAAACAGATAAATATGCAGATATATGGTTACCTAGTTAGAATAACATAGCAAATGTGGCAAAATGTTAAAATTGGTGGATCTGGGTATTGGGGTGAAATGGAGTGGTGGTGGTATTCTGGAGTTCTCTGTATGGCTTTTGTATTATTTTTAAAATTGTCCTGTAAGTTTGAAATTATCTCACAATAAAAAGCTAAAAAATTAATAACCATCTTTGTGGGTGTGAAGTGGTATTGTTTTGATTTGTATTTCCCTAGTGGCTGATGATGTTAAGCTTCTTTTTGTGTGCTTATTGGCCATTTGTGTATCTTTCTTTGAGAAATGTCTATTGAGGTCCCTTGACCATTTTTATGATAGGCTGTTTCTTTTTGTTGTTGCATTGTAAAAGTTCTTCATCTATTATGGATATTGTGCCCTCATCTGATATATGGCTTGAATCTCTTTTCACCTATTCTGTAGGTTGTCTGTTCACTTTCTTGATAATTTCCTTTGATGCAAAAGGCTTTTAATTTTGAAGAAATAAAAAATTTCTAGTTTTTCTTTTATTCCTCATGCTTTTGGTGTAAAGCCAAGAATCCATCACTAAATCCTGGGTCGTGAAGGTTTGCCCCCATGCTATTTTCTAAGAGATTATAGTTTTCATTCTTATGTTTAGGATTGATCCCTTTGGTTTGATTTTTGTATATGGTGTGAGGTAGGGCTCTAACTTCATTCTTTTACATGTGCATATCCAGTTTTCTTCACATCATTTGTTGAAGAGACTGTTCTTTCCCCCACTGCATGTACTTAGTACTATTGCCAAAAATCAATTTGCCATAGATGTGTGTATTTATTTCTGGACCCTAAATTCAGTTTAATTGGCTTTTTATCTTTATGCCACCACCAAACTGTTTTGATTACTGTGGTTTTGTAGCACAGTTTGAAATTAGAAAGTGTGTGTCCCCAAGTGTTGTTGTTCTTTTGCAAAATTGTTTGGCTATTCAGGGGCTCTTGTAGTTTCATATGAATTTGAGGATAAGGCTTCCCATTTCAGTAAAAAAATGGCTGCTGGAATTTTGTAGGGATTGCATTGAATCCTTAAATAGCTTTGGTATTATTGGCATCTTCATAATATTAACTCTTCCAACCTATAAACATATGAAGACTTGCCATTTGTTTAGGTCTTCTTTAAATTTTTTCAGCAGTATTTTGTAGTTTTAGTGTATATGTCTTTTATATCCTTGGTTAAATTTTTTCCTAGATGTTTTATTTTTAAGTGCTATTGTAAATGGTATTGTTTTCTTAATTTCCTCTTCACATTGTTCATTGCTAGTTCATAGGAACACAATTTATTTTTGTGTTGATCTTGTACCCTGCCATTTTGTTGGAAACCATTATCTCTATTAGCTGTAATAGTTTTCTTGTGGATTCTTTTGAATGTTCTACGTAAAAGATCAGAGTACAACAGAGGTAGTTGTACTTCTTCCTTTATAATTTGGATGCCTTTTATTACTTTTTATTACCTAATTGCTCTGGATAGAATTTCTAGTACAATATTGAATAGAAGTAGTGCAAGTAGGCATCCTTGTCTTGTTCCTGATCTTAGGGGGTAAGCTTTTAGTCTTTTTCCTTGAATATTAATGTTAGCTGTGGGCTTTTCATAAATGTTTTTTATCATGTTGATAAAGTTTCCCTCGAATCCTAGTTTTCTGTGTGTCTATTATCAAAAAATGGGTGCTGGATTTTGTCAAATGTCTTTTTTGCATTTGCTGAAATAATCATGTGGCTTTAATCGTTTGTTCTACTTATGTGGCATATTACATTGATTGATTTTTGTGTTAAGTCACTTTGCATTCCTGGGATGAATCCCACTTGGTCCACGGTGTATAATTTTTTAATATGCTATTGGATTTGATTTGCTAGTATTTTACTAAGGGTTTTTGCATCTATACTAATAAGGGAGATTGATTTGCAATTTCCTTTTCTTGTGACGTCTTTACCAGGCTTTGGAATCAGGGTAATGCTGGCCTCATAGAATTAATTAGGAAGTGTTTCTTCCTCTTCAGTTCTTTGGAAGGACTGGTGTTAGTACTTCTTTAAATGTTTGGTAAAGTTCCCAAGTGAAGCCGTCTTGTCCCTGATTTTTCTTTGGTGGAAAGTTTTTGATTATTATTTCAAACTCTGTACTTGCTATAGGTTTGAAGTTTTCTAATATTTTTTGAGTCAATTTAGGTAATTTGTGTATTTATAGGAAGTTTTTCATTAGCTTCTTTAATTTTTTGGCATACCAAAGTTCACTGTATTCTATTAAAATCAGTTTTATTTCAGGAAGGTCATTAGTGATATCAACATTTTCATTTTTGATTTTAGTTATTTCATCTTTTCTCTTTATTTCTTTTGGAGGACAAGATTGCTTCTGCCCACCCTAGTCCTAGATGGTCTTCCCAGAATTTGGGCCATGTTTCCACAGGTGCTATGAGGCTGAGCAATGGGGCCTAGTCACTGGTTTGGGATTTCAGTCACAAAAGGTGAGCTCTCACTTCTGGCCCTCCTGTAGTTGTTCTAAATGTCCAATCTATTCCCACATTTAACACCTAGTTAATCCCAATCTTTTTATCCAACTTAATATTTTATTTTTGGAGGGAACAATTTGTAAAACTTCCTATTCTGCCATTTTGTGCTTGAATGAGCCCATAGATTTTTAAGCAGTTTTTATTGTTATTGTTTTTTTTGTAGCTGTTCTTGTTTCTGTTATTTTTTTAAAAATTATTTATTTTAAAGAAACTTTATATAAATATTGCATAAAATATAGGGGATTCCCATATGCCCCACTCCCTCCCCCTCCCATATGTTCTCACATTAACAACATCCTTCATTAGTGTGGTACATTTGTTACAATTAATGAACATGTATTGAAGCATTGCCATTAACCATGGATTATAGTTTACATTATGGTATACACTCTGTCCACGCAATTTTGTAAGTTATCACAAAATATATAATGCCTGTATCTGTCATTGCAACATCATGCAGGACAATTCCAATGACCCGAAAAGGTCCCCAAATTACATCTAGTTTTCCCTCTCTCTCCCCTAAGAACTTCTGGTGGCTACTGCTTCCACATCAATGATAAAAGTTCTTCCATTGCTAGAATAACAATAAGCCTATAATGGTAAGTCTACTTTAGTCTATTGTTCATTCCTTGATCTTGAAGATTTGGGGATGGTGATAACCACTCTGCCTCTAATTGAGAGGGGGCTTAGATCCCATGGGGAGATGGATGGAACTGTCTTGCTTGCAGTTGCATACTCTCTCTGTTCCTTGGGATGGGTGTTGCCAAGATGGTTTTTGAACAAATCCATGAACTTCTACGTCCAACAATTAGTCATGTTAGGTTTATAATTTTATCCCAAATCAGTCTCATTTCTCAGAATAGTCCCCTTCCCCCAAAATACCTTTTATAGTTATTTCTGTAAGTCCCCAGAGGGGTTTCTGGTAGTTCCTGGTGTTTTTCTGCTTTGGCCCCATTGATGCAGTACCATGTACCTCCGGTTGAATTCCTCTGTGAAAATGCCCAAACCAGTGCCAAATGTGCAGTGCTTTAGTGCCCCACAGACTGTCCTCATGACACTGGATTCCTCATAGGATAGGGGCAAATTTACCCTAACCTTTATTTTTTTTGGCCCCAAACCTGGCTTTCTCTTGTGGGTTTCCCAAAGTTCTTTATGAAAATAGCTCTCTCAGTTTCAGAAGCTACATCTCATTCATTAAAGCTCTCCACAAACTCTCTTCTCTTTCAGCTTTACTCTGGCTCCTACAACAAAATCCTTGATGACATATACTGTTCTCAAGTAGACCCTGGAGAGTTCACCAGCCCTTCAGTTTCAAAAAAGACTTACTTTTTAGGTTTGGGTGAGACATTCTGCTAGAGCTAATTTCCCTTCTCTTGCTATTATCAAAAGAGGGAACAACTCTTGAACTTTAAGTGTGTTGATTTTTGGACAATTGGTTCTTCTACAGCAACTCATTTTCACTATGGATGGTCCCTCAACCAAGCATTTGTATTTTAAGGCTCATCATGAATTGAAATGAAAGACCATTTCTTATTTTTATGTCTTTGAGTGGCCCATGGGTATATCTGCCTGCCAAAAAACCCTGGAAAAGGTTCATTCCCTGTTGATATAGGTTTTGGCTTCAGTTTATTCCTGGAATATGAGAAATTTGGAAGAACTTAGAGATGGGATAGATGATAAAATTCTGGGTGGTATTTACTATAGACAGGAAGATGGTAGCCTTTATTTTATAATGGAACTAAAAATTCAAGTACCAGGCACTGTGCTAAACTCTTTACATTCAATTTTTCTCTCCCTGTCTTAGTTTTATCCATAGAACTTATTACCTTCTGAAATGCTATGTAATTTTTATTTTTTATGTTGTTTGTTGTCAGTCTTCCCCTGCTGGAATGTAAGCTCAATGAGGGCAGGGACTGTTGTCTGATGTCTTGCTGTATTCCTAGTTCCTAACTGATAGTAGTCACTCAATAAATATTTGTTGCATTAGTAAATCTCTTACCCCAACCAGTTGGTGCTATGATTATTTTTATGTTACAAATGAGAAAACGTGGGCTTGGAGAGGTTGTGTAACTTGTTCAAAACCATAATTAGTAAATGGTAGAGCCAAGAATAAAAAACCAGAGGCTGACCCTTAAGGCCATGAGTAAACCATTTGTCTACACTGCCTCTCATCTCTCTCAATCCTGACAAGGGTACCTCTATGAGGTAGACACCACCCTTAATTTATAGATGAGAATACTGAAGCCCAGAGAGGTCAAGTCACCTGACACAGGTAACCCAACTGGTGCATAGGGAAGACAGGTCTTGAACTTTGATTTTTTGGACTCTAGAGTCCGTGCACTGTTCCTTGTACCATAATGCATCAGTGAGAGGCATTACATTTCAGCCTCAAGTTATGATGATGTTGAGAATGATGAACACTCACATGGGGCAGAAAATACAAGCTAATCATAATTCAAATCAGAGATATGAGGTCCTTATGTTGCATGACTCAGAATCCAGTTTTCCCTGGGGGCCACCTCTCACCATCTGGTGTCTTAGGTAATAAGGAGGCTGTGAGCCCTGCTTGTTTGCTCACCACCATTTATGGCATAAGTATGCCTTTCTCTTTCCAGTTTGGGCCACTAAAGACAGAGCAGGTTGCTGTCCATTTACTATGGTGATAAGTCACTGATCAGAGTCCAGCTGGGAAGGCTATACATTAAGAAGCCAGAGTTGTGAAGAGTGCCATAAAAATGATGTGAGGAGTCACTGAAGCCACTCTCAGTGCCCTTAGGTATTAAGGATGAATGTTCTGTATTCTGTTTTTGTACCTTTGGAGGCCTGGGAAAATAAATATCAAGTGCTGCTAAAATCCACCTGTCCAGATTCTAGCAGACATAAGCTCTTTAGGGAATAAGGTGCTTAAGAAGTTAATAATGTTTAGAAATCCCTGGGCCTGTCAGAATAATGAATGCAGCTAATAAACATTCTAATTAGTTAACCTGGAGAAAAATCTTTGCCACTGTAGAGTGGACATTTTCATATTATCCCGAATGTAAACATTACCTTATCATAGACTGCCGTTTAAATGTTATTCTATATCTCTTCTTGGGTTTAGACACTGTTATTGACTATGCAAAAAGCAGCAAAAAAAAAAGACTTAATAAAAAGTGACAGCAGGCAGCTCTCCCTGCCGACAGAGATTAAGTGCTTAGCTCTTGGCATTTCAATTACCTAAAACTAATGGAATAAATATTTTACAATATTATTGCCTTTTGGGGGGTAAAGCACTCAAAGAAAAAAAATATACATGGAATGGGATTCTGCTCTTTTCTTAATGAAATAATTGAAAATGGATTTAGTATCTGAATGTGATCATTAAAAAATGAAGATACTGGAACTAGTATCAGTGTGCAGAGAGCAGAACATAGTTTCCTGGATGCATAGCCTTCGCCACTGTCATTTTGCCCCCAGCATAACTTTAAAATAATGCCCTTTAACTATGTCCATAAAACGATTTTAGCTGAGCTCAGATGATTTTATGATGATATACATTTATTAGGGTAATTAAAAAAAAAACAACACGAAGTTAGCCAAGAATTCCCATCCTCAGAGACTATTGTATTTTGTGTGTCACCAGATTGAGGTAGGTTTAAGTTTACTCTTTGAATCAGTTCTCATTGATCCTGGATTTGTTCTTGTCCCTGTCCCCTGTTTTATTTAATGTAGGAAACACAAATAGGCAACAGCTGCCTGGAGAACTGGCTTTTTCAATGAAATGATACTTCTTTATTGCCTAATGCAGAGGCTTCCATGCAAAGATAATCATGGATCTTCCCCACTGATGTAAAATAATAGGGCCAGAGATAAATCACCCACTGCTAATTTCAATGTTTGATGTCTTTGGCTATAGGGAAAGGGTCTATTTTCCCTTTAGGGATGTCATCATTTTCACTAAAGTTAATAAAAATAATGTCAAACCTGAATCTGCAAGTGGCTGGCATATCCATAATGTCACATTATATATGATCAGGCCCATTAGTTTATAGCTACTGTTTACAGAATTTATTATACTGTGTGTGTGTATGTGTATGTGTGTAAGGGAAGTTTTATGATGGAACTAAACATTCAAAATGCCCATCATCATAAAAGATCTCATTCCCTACACAAATGACTTGCCCTATGCACATGGCATTCTCAAGCAACATCCCACAGAGGCATGTATTTAACATGATTTTAATGTTTGTTGTTCTAGAGATAACAGCAGATGACTTGTTTATTGAAATTGCATCTATATCTGTGGGAAAATACTTATCACTTCAAAAGAAGGCTCTTAATATTTTATCCATTTATTTTTAATCTAAGGATTTATGGATACTCATAAATATATGTGGAAGGAGAATTATCTGAAGAGATGACTTGAATTTTGAGGAAAAATACATACTTGAAGAAATGAAAGGCTCTCTTGGAAACTGAAAAACTAAGCAAGAATATTCTCACCAAAGGATATGTTAAATTTTGCCAAATAATATAAAGTAAAATTATTTTGAAATTTTTAATCTATTGATTAAATCATATTGTGGCTCAGGTTGCTTAGAACAGTACCTGAATCCAGGCCTCAGTGACCTAGAAATCGAATCCATCAGCATGTATGTGGAATTTCCCTCCTAAGTCTGTCTGCTTCTGTGCAACTCACTTCTTTCAGCCTGACCCAAGCAGCCATCATTTTTCTCCTAAACCACTATAAAAAGGGGTTTCTGTTATTGCCCTTCTAGAATCATTTCTTATCACGACAGTCAAAGTGATCAGTTAAATCTAATCTTCTTATTCCCCTGCTCAAACTCCCTAATGATGTCCCATTACTCTGAAAATTAAGTCCAACTCCTTATCATCCTATGAGACCCAGCCTGATCCGGCTCCTGCTATCCACCACCTCATCCCCTACCAGTCTCATCTCCTTCTTTGGAACCATTCTGGCCACCCTGGGCCCCTCTACCTGGAAAGCTCTCAGTCGAGACCTTGGAATGTTATGCTGACTCACTTCTTTTGGGTCTTGGCTCAAATCCCATCTCCTCTCAGAGGCTTCTCTGACTCATTATCTCAGTGCATTTCTTCATAGAATTTTTCAATATCTGATATTTTATTGATTAATTTGTTTATTGTCAAACTTCTCCTATGAGACTCTAATCTCCACAAAAGTAAGTATCTCACCTGTCTTATTCACAATTCTATCCCCAGCTCCTAGACAGCATCTGGCTTGTTGGTTCTCTGTACATATATATTGAATGAATGAATAAGTGAATGTGTGAATGAAAAATGACTCCTGGCCCTAAAATTTCTCCTAGAGATTGGGAAAATGTTTTCTTTATCATAACAAATCATTCCTACTTTACATATAGAATACACTCTCTTCTCTGCCATATTGATCCTAATGCTTAACCAGGAAGCACTTTTCCAATTTAGAGTGGCTAACTATAAAATAAGAATGGTGTAAGTACCTCTGGTGATATTTAGCCTGAAAAACATTTATTTTTAGTGACATCATGAGTTAAGAATTCTTCTAAATTTGCTCTGGGTTCTCCCTGATGGAAATTACCCTATGAACAGGGTAATCCTGATGTATTTTTATTTCGAAGCTTCACATTGGACTTGATTATCACTCTCTGCATTCATAGTTTATTATCCCACATTTTTGGCCAACTGATTGGATCAAATTGTGGTCAAAATTCAATTCCAGTCTCACCCCAGGTGCAGATATATTTCTCCTAGATTATTGTTATTTTATTTTATTTATTTTTATTTATTTATAACCCCCCCCCCCCGCTGCTTGTTCTTGCTGTGTTCATTTTTTTGCTTTTTGCGTTCTTCTGTGTCTGCTTGTTTCCCCCTGCTGCAGCATCATGCCAAATCAGCTCACCGCGTGGCGGCTTGCCTGCTCACGGCGGCTTGCCTGCTCGCGGCGGCTTGCCAGCTCGGGGCGGCTTGCCTTCTTGAGGCGGCCTGCCTTCTTGAGGAGGCCCCGGGAACTGAACCTGGGGCCTCCCACGTGGTAAAACAAGGCACTACCAATTGAGCCACAGCTGGTTCCCTATTGTTATTATTATAAATTATTATATTTATAATTTCAGTACTTATGCACTGAAATGTCTGTTCTCCCTTCCATTTGTCCAAGGTCAATGCCATCTTCCTAGGACCTCCTTCCTATACTTTGGTCAAGGTTCAAATTACCCCCATTTATTTGCAGAAATACACCTCATATGTGTTTTCATGTTTGTTAGCTTTTACAACAGCTGATGACTCTTTTTCAATACTGAGCATACTGGTTGGTGTGTCCTTTTAAAATTGAGTGCCTGGGTTTTTAGAAGGTCTGGGAACTCTGTAGTATAATCTATATGTTCACTGTGAAGGATGTAGAAAAAAGGCATCTTGTATAAGAAGTTCTAGGAAACGTTAGTATTGATGAGACATTTGAGGAAGAATATAATGCTTTTTAAATAAGGGATTTTTTAAGTCCGTGGAAAAACTAATGATAGTGTTAAAATTGTACAAAGGTTTTGAGGAAAATTTTGTAATGGGTCCCTTATGGGTGAATCAGAAATATTTACACCAATTGAATTTATTGGCATTCAAACATAGTTCTTAAGACTCTTACCTAAATTCGCTGAGTGAGAAGGTGGATGCTTTCTTTGTTTTCATGATCATCTTGATTTGTGGTTTCTTGGGTATGCTCTGTTTCAATGCTTGTCAACAGTCTTTTACCTTCTTGGGATCATTTCAAATCATTGAGTCGCCTAGGACTTGTTAGATTTTCTTAGAAATATCTACATGATTCATTGATATTAAAACATATTTAAGCTATCAGTAATTGAGCTGCACAGTAGTGGAAAAGTAATGAACTGATAGACAAGTGAAATAAGACACAGAGTCTAGAAAATGATCCAAGGATATTTGAGGATTTAACATGTTAATGCAGTGGAAAAAATGGATTATTCAATAACGAATGTTGGAATAAATGGCTAGCCTAACTTCCCTCCTGGAGGTCCATTTGCAGTATTTTTCTTCACATATCTCAGCAATATTCAAACTTCACATACCATGGTTTTATTTGTTGTTTTTTTTTTTTTTTGCAAAGAAAAAAAATTTAAAGTTTGCTTGACATCTCTCCCTTCCATTATGGTGAGAGTCAGAGAGAGAGAGGGAGTTATTTAGGGGTGCATTTTCACCAAAATGTTATGTGTTAGTTCTAGGTGATAAGACTTCAGGTAATTGTTTGTAATTTTTTTTTCTATATTTAATTTTAAAAATGAGCCTGTAGTATTTTAAGATCAGGATGAACAAAGCTACGTTTCTTTTATAGGAAAGAAAGCAGTTTCTCAGATTTCTCCACTCAAAACCTTGCTAAAGTCATTCAGTGTTTCTAGGCCCTGGTTAACCTATACATAAAATGGAAGGGTATGATGACTTATCTATAGCTCAAAATATGTTCCCTATTTTGCCAAGAGAATAATTCACCACTGTGTAAATCTGGCAGGGAATCCCGAGGTAGATCGATTTTGCACTGTTCACTTTACAGAGGAGGTGGTAGAGATCCAGACAGATTAAGTTACCTCTAGTAACCCAGGTCGTTAGGGGAAAGGAAGGACCACATCCGGGTCTTTGGACCTCAATCTAAAGTGACCCACATTCCACCACTTTCTGTACCTCTGTTTTGTTTTTCACTTTTCAAATGAGAATTTTGTAAGAAAGCCTATAAAATTCAGTGGACTTTGAAAAAAAAAAATGACTTAGAAGATGCATGAGAATATGCTGCAATAAATTAGCACTGCTTATTCTATTGAGTTAACAGCTTGGGCTGAGCTATAACAAACTAAGATCTCTTATTTACCAATTTCAGAGATTTATTTCCTTTATTTTCCCAGTTAAAAGGCACTGGAAAACATGCCGCCAATCTCTCACTATTCAAGGGAACTCATTTCCCTGGACGGCCTATTAGTCCATGGATGGTTGAAGGTGTTTTCCTTGTTGTCACCTAGGACACAGTTATAAATTCATGTATTTACTTAGATTGGTTTAATAAACTTTTAACACTCGCAGCAGTCATGAGCTCATTCTGCTATTTCGCTTACCTGTTATTTACTTTCACTACTTGAAACCACATCTACCTGAGATGGTTTTATTTGTCTGCTTCTCCCTTTTTCTTCCTCACTCATATGCTCTCCCAGGATTTTGTTTCCAAGATTATTTGTCTGAGGCACATTTCTTTTGGTCTGTAATTTTCAACAAAATCTGTTCAAATTGTTTTATCTTAATAATGGATTTCCTTCTAACATGCATGTCACTAAAACATTAAAGCATGCCATTCAAACTATTCAAAAGCAAAAAAATTTTAAAAATAACCACAGTAGTATTAGGAATGGAACTCAAAAGTCTGGCCTCAAGAGAAGAACTGCTGCTTGTATGGTTACCCTATAATAAAAATAATTCAGATATAGGTAAACCTGGATCCCAATCTCATGCTCTGCCTTTCCTCCCTCTTTCCTTTTTAAGTTATTTAATTAAAAAAAGTTAAAATTACACAGGAATAATTAGAGTAAAATGTAAAATCCCCCTTTAAAACATCCTCCACATTCCCACTCCCCTCTTTAATTGTAGCCATTGTTAACATTTTAATGCAAATCTTATTAATCCTTGTCCTACGCACACACACATGCTTACATATATGTATATATACACATTTGCACATATATTTGTATATAGTACACACCATAGAGATTTTCTTTATGCATTAAAATGGATTATGATTATGATATATGTGGTGGTTTGAGTTTGAATTGATTGTGAATTCCAAAAATATAAATTGGATTGTGTTTGTGGGCTCATCTGTTCATCTGGGCATGATTGAGTTGTGAGTGGGGCGTTGATTGCCACGTCAGTG
>PVKH010032728.1:0-12301 GCA_004027955.1 Chaetophractus vellerosus | reverse complement strand
GAATATACATCTTTTAATATTCTATATGATGAAAGGGAAGTAACAATATTTCTGCTGCATTTCCAGGTTGGGTGGTTGTCTTGAAGAACAGCTTTGGATGACTGAGTTGTGAGCTGTACTGGCCACTCTATTTACAGAAAATCATTTTGACCTGAAAGAACTGACAGATAAACCATGGTTATTCAGACTTGGGTATGTGACAGACACATTTGCTTGACTATGAACACAGTGAGCCTGTCACTTCAAGGAAAATGAAAAACAAGATTTGCTGCCAATGGTAAAATTTGAACTTTTAAGTGAAAATAAGAATTCTGAAAAACTAGTATCTACCACTATTGGCTGGACATCTTCCCGATATGCAGTCTTTTCTGATTGGTAGTGATATTAAACAAATGTGATTTCTTGATGTTAACATTTGCAAGAGGGGGCCGGCTCGATAGCCCAGTGGATAGGGCACCGGCATACCACATGGGAGGCCCTGGGTTCGGTTCCCGGGGACCTCTCCTAGCGGGCAGACCCATGGGCAGGTCAGAGCCACCGTGGACAGGGCAAAAGCCGCCACGGGCAGGGCAGGTAGCCCGCGAATGGAGCGCAGCCAGTCGCCCGCGAACTGAGAGCCGGCCCGTGAATGGAAGCAGAAGCCGCCCACAAGTGGGGAAAGCCGCGCCTGCGCAGTGACCAGTCTCGGCGCGTCGCCGCAGCGGGGGGGAAGGGAGATATGTAATAAAATAAATAAATCTTAAAAAAAAAAAAAAAAATTTGCAAGAGCTGTATAACTTAAGTAGTATTTTCCAAATATTACAAAATCATCCAAGACAAAAAGATCCATTCAAAGTACCAGATAGGCTAATGGATTTTAATGTAACAGAGTACAACAAGTTCACCAATATGTTTTCAGATTCTACACTGCAACAATCTTCAAGGAACTACGACTTGTTGAGTTTTGCTTTAGTATCGAAGATAAATATCTACAATTATTGGAAAAGGCTATTAATATTCCTTCCCTTTACAACTCCTTATAAACTGACATAGCACATTGAATGCAGAAAGTTATGAGAATACAGTTGTCTCCTATTAATCTAGAATTAAAGAGATCTAAAAAAACTTTAAGACATTGGCAGTCTTCTCACTAAATTGTATTCTTTAATGAATCAAAAAAGAATTTGAAATTCTTAATTTTAATTTCTAATACAGTAAGTATCAACAGATATAACCCACATAAAATTTTTTTGTGTCCTTAATAATTTGTGTACAGGGTCCTCACACCAAAAGTTGAGAACTGCTGTCTTAGGTAGTACTTCACAGGTAGTACTGTGTATTTCCTGTCATTCATCAAGAATATGATGCCTACTTGTCCCACTTTCAGTGTTAAGAATGATCAGTGGTCTTAGATGCTTGATTTATTCTTTTACTAAATTCCTATAAAGATTTCACCTACTGGCTTTAGCATCTTTTTATGATTGTTGCCTAAATCATTTATATCATCAAGGATGGGAAAATAGCTATTTTTTAAAAATTCTCTCATTCCTCCTGCATTTATAAATTAGTGATGAATTTTCAATGAAGAGGACATTTCCCTTATCAACTATTAGATTATAATGAATATTGTTCATACAGAATAGGCAAGATAACTGCTTCACAGTAATCTCCCCCATATCTATTTCAGAATAGTAAGTTTCCTTGTAACCTCCAATGGCGAGCAATGAGGATTTCCCTTTACTTGAAGTGTTTCAATCCATTTCATTTATTACTCTTTTTGATGTTCAAATTGACCTATTTTAGGCCAGTTGAAGCTTTTTTCAAGTCTATCCTTTACAATTGACTTTGCCTTCCTTTGAAGAAAGACAAGTTGTCCCAGGCACATTAACTGTATTGTAAAACCATCAGGAATGTCTTATAACTCTTTTGTAAAAATACCTGTCCCCCAAATATCATGCCATAAAAGATATGTTCGTGTCATATTACTAATGAGATCCTTCTTATTTCCATTCACCTGACTGACCCCAAATTATTTTTTCTACACCATTTATTTCTCTTACCAGTACAAATTAGCTTGTTAATTCTTCCCTTTTTCCACTTGAGCAAATCTCCACCTTTACCACATCCCAGGTCCAAAACAGTGATATCATGTTTTTTCTTCTGTCTCACTTTTTCTAAAAATTCCCCTAAAAGAGAGAAAACAGTCAGAATAAATTCTCTCTTCTACATTTTACCAAAGCATAACTGTTACCTCTAGTAACCAGCTAACCTCTGCCTGACATGTAACGTAAACTACTAAACATTCATTTTTTAGAGTTAATTCATAACTTTTGGTAAACATTTCAAAATATAATTAAGAGTAAAATCACCTTGATCCTAGTCTTAAAGATTAAAAAATATAGCATTTTTAAAAGGTAAAACTACTTTTTAAAATATTTATTTTTTTATTATTTATTTCTCCCCCTCCTCTTTGTTTGCACTTGCTGTCTGCTTGTTGCACTCATCTTTTTGGGAGGTACTGGGAACCAACCCGGGACCTCCCATGAGGAAGGGAGGCACCCAATAGCTTGAGCCACCATCGCTCCTGGAAAGACTACTTTTTGAAGGTTACTTTTAGAATTTGATTCAACAATAAATAGCAGATATTTTACATTCGAATCAATACAAGAACACCTAACACTTGTTCATGATAAGAAAAAGAAACTAGTTATTCATAATATTTTTAGCTGTTTCCAAAGCTAAGTATTTTACTGATTATACCTCTAAGTAAATCAAAGTAGCTATGGGATCATAAGTGTGCTTGATTTTCATAAAGATGGTAGGCTTACCAGCAAAAGAAATATAAGAACTAGTAAAAAAAAACTATACCTCCTAAGTTTTATCATCATCAGAATCCTTAAACACTCTGAAGTAAAAATGGACCCTTTTATCCCAATCTACTAAATCACATTAGCTAACAAATAAAATCAGCAGGGTCCCATACCTCAACAGCCAAATGGTTCAGTTATCAGGTAAAAGAAGGCATACTAATATGCTCAGATAACTGGAAATATTCAGTAATTCTAAAACTCAATACAATTAAGAGTAAAATTACCTAGGTTTTCTTCCTGTCTATTTCATATGTACTATTTTGATAGCTAAAATTTTCTGTACAAATACTTCTGCCTGTCATTATCTGTAGGAAACAGAAGCACATGTTTCATATTTAACTTTCTGCCATGAACCTTAAAAAAATAGCATTAAGTTAATATTGAAAGAATAAAACAATGATTATAAAATCCCTTTATTTCCATAC
The DNA here is from genome assembly GCA_004027955.1 of Chaetophractus vellerosus. Taxonomy (NCBI): domain Eukaryota; kingdom Metazoa; phylum Chordata; class Mammalia; order Cingulata; family Chlamyphoridae; genus Chaetophractus; species Chaetophractus vellerosus. The sequence goes on along the minus strand of PVKH010032728.1, from coordinate 9,027 downwards.
ATTAAGATTGATGAGTGGGATCATCATGAAATATTTTCAAATATATCTTTTTCACATTCAAGATAAGTACTCAATTATTTACTAAGATATAAGCACCAAAAGAAAGAGAAGAATGATGACAAAGAGTAAGTGTTAAGAAGAGAAAAGAGGGGGAGGTTGGCACAAATCACAATGACTTCATTAGGGCCAGAAAGCCAGGTGCAGACAGTAAAGCAGTCATTGAGAGTTGCTGGAACAGCTGAATAAGGAAACAATGCCATGAATATGCTGAGAGAAATTTTTGCTAAATGTGATTCAAGTCATTTAAAAAACTTTGCTTTTCTGATTATACAGATAACATACATGCAATGTGGAAAATAGAGCTAGACTCAAAAATATTTATTCAAGAAACACATGATTACATTATACAGCATAAAAAATACATATACCCAATGGTAAGTTATCTGCATCACTGGAGATGATAAGGAATGAAGAGAAAAGCTGAAAAGAAATTAGGTCCAGAGAGAACCTCCAAGAGGAGAGGCTAAAAATACACTTATAGTATTGACCTTAAAATAAGAAATCTGAATCCCACTCAATATCACCCTAGCTGACAAGTGGCAAAGAGACAAATAATGCACATTTTTGTAATAAAACATTAATACTAAAAAATGTGGGGCTGCTGGTTGAAAAAGTTGGTAGTGTAAGACATTCCAGGCTGCCACTCTTCCACAGAATCTTTAAAACCAACCAGCAAAAATTGGTAGAGCCATCTTCCGCAAACTCTGAGAAAAAGTTTAAAGGGTTGCTGTAACTGGGCAAGTGGCGTGTCAAAAAAACAAAGCTTTAAAAAACAGTAGGATTTCAAATTAGAAAAAAAAAAATTAGCACCCTTGTTGGCCGCTTCCCACCCTCACACTCCCCAGGGAGGTACAGAGCCAGCCTGAGCCCCCATTGTGGTCCCCAGCCCTGTTCTGGAAGGAGCAGGAGTTCCCTGTTCTGTGGTCCCTGGTATGTTCTGTGGTTCCCTGTTCTGGAGGGAGCACAGGGAATCCCTATATACACATTGTGGTGCCTGTATGTGTGTGCCAATCTATCAGATGGCAGCCCAAAAGATCAAACCAGGAAACTAGTCTCTGGCTCACCCTCCCAGAATTTGCCCTGCATGCAGAAGCTGCTTGCTGACAGCTAAGACAGTGTAAGAAACAAGTAAAAACTGCCTGGGCAAAGGCTTACCTGCTATAAAAATCAAATAATATAGCACTCAGGAGGAAGGGGAGAAACTCTATTTCATATGCAGCCAAAAGGGCATTTGAATTCATGTAGATAGGGGGATTACTAAGGCCACAAGCAAGCATAAGCCTAGGACATGACTCAGTCTCAGAAATGACTGAGAGGACTCTGTACTTCACATTGTTCTTGACAGAAAGGCTAAACTTTGAAAGGAGAGCACCAGTCAACTCAGAGCCAATTTGCAAAGACTGTGAAAGGTGTTTTTTTGCAGTGGTTTGTTTTACTTATCTCCTGGCATTCAAGGAAATCCCTGTCTTATCACTAGCTGGATGTAAACTTAAGAAACTAAAGGGACTAAATTCCAGAGTTAACAACCTAAAATATTAAAATGTACAGCCCCAACAAAAAATTACAAGACAGAGAAATAGGAACTGGTGACCTATCCAAAGGAACAAGATAAGACATCCAGAAATCACCACTAAGACCAGACTCTGGACATATCAGACTTTTTAAAAAAAAGATCCTCAATATGCTCAAGGAGATAAAAAGAGAACAGGAAAAGATAAAAATTGTAAATAAGAACCAAACAAATGCTGGTATTAAAGACCACAATAATTCAAATAAAAAATACCCTAGAGGGGTTCAACATCAGATTGGAGCTGGCAGAAGAATCAGTGAACTCAAAGACAAGACACTTGAAATGATTCAGGCTGAGAAGCAGGAAAAAAGAATTAAAGCAAACAGAGCCCAAGAAACCTATGGAACACCATTAAGCATACCAATAAATGCATTATGAGAGTCTTCAGAGAAGAAAAAAAAGGAAAGAAAGGGGCAGAAGGAATATTTAAAGAAATAATGGCAGAAAACTTTCCAGATTTATCAAAATATATGATTATGCACATTTAAGAATACAAACAAACTCCAAACAGGATAAACTCAAAGAGAAACAACAAACACAGCAAACAGCTGAATGCAGAGGAGAACATTATGAAAGCTGCAAGAGAAAAGCAGTGTGTTAGGTACAAGGGAGTCCCAATAAGATTAAGTGCCAATTTCTCATCAGAAACCACGGAGGCAAGAAAGCAGTGGGACAAAATATATTTTTAAGTGCTGAAAGAAAACTACTGCCAACCAAGCATTTTATATCTGGTGAGATGTCTTCCAAAAATGAGAGAGAAAGAGATTAAGATATCCAGATAAACAAAAGCTGAGGGAGTATGTCACTACTAGACCTGCCTACAAGTAATACTAAAAAGAGTTTTAAAGACTGAAAGGAAGGGACACCAGACCTCAAAGTGGCATAAAGAAATAAAGACCTCCAGTAATGGTAACTGCATGGGTAACTATAAATATCAGTACAATTATTTTGCACTTTTTAGTATATAACTCCACTTTTTACTTCTCAGTGGTTCTAAAATGCAAATGCATAAAAAGTAATGATCAGTCCCTGGTCTTAGACATACAATATATAAAGATATAATTTGTAACAAGAACAACAAAAAGGTGGGGGGATGAAGAGGTCGAGGAACAGTATGTGTATATGCTATGGAAGTCAAGTTGCTATCATATGTAACATGACATAGACTTAAGGTGTTCAATTTAGCCCCATCATAGCCACAAAGAAAAGATGTGAAAAATATATATAGAAATAAGGGACAGAAAATGATAAACACAAAAAAATCAAATAAATGTGAAAGCATTATTCACAATTACCAAAAGATGGAAGCAATCCAAGTGTCCACCAACAGATGAATGGATCAACAAAATGTGGAAAATATATATATATACACAATGGACTATTATTTAGCTATAAAAGAAAATAACGTTCTGATACATGCAACAATATAGATGAATCCTGAATACATACTGAATGAAGCCAAGCACAAAAGGACAAATATTGTATGATCTTACGGATATGATGTTATTAGAATAAGCTAATTCACAATAGTCAGAAACTAGAATACAGATTATAGGGGGCCAGTGTGGGGGTAGGGAATAGGGAGTTAAAGCTTACTTGGTACAGAGTTCCTGTTTGGGATGATGGAAAAGTTTTCTTAATGGATAGTGGTGATGGTGATTGTAAATATAATTAACATAACTCAATTAATATTTGAATGTAGTTAAAAGGGGGAAATTCTAGTATGAATATATTTTATTAGAATAAAAATTAATAAAATTTATCTTTAAAAATTAGTAAATTAACATAAGTGCTTGTAGAAGGTACCCTTAATTAGCACTTTGATCTCTCCAATGCATAATCAGGAAAGCAGTCTCACCTTTCCAGAATTAAAAAATAAAAAGGTGGGAGTGGATGTGGGTCAAGCAGTTGAGCACCCGCCTCCCACATGGGAGGTCCCGGGTTTGGTTCCCGGTGCCTCCTGGAACAACAAAAAACAAACAACAAGCATGACAAAGGAGAAAAGCAAATCAGGGAAGCCGATGTGCCTCAGTGGTTGGGTGCTTCCCACATGCAAGGTGCCAGGTTTAGTCCCTGGTACCTCAAATAAATAAATAAATAAATAAATAAATAAATAAATAAATAAGTAAACCCTTTTTATTACAAGAAATATCAAAAGCTTCAAGAGATTTTAGAAATGTTCTAAACTCATGTAAGAGTATGACTACTTAATGTACTAGACATACAAAGCAATAATTATATTCTGAATCCTATTCCCTCCACTGACTTCCATTTTAATTTCTCAAGTGAATGTCAACAGATAAAATGGCTACAAAAGTTGAATGTCCTCATCACTCCTCAATGTAAACTTTTTTCTCCTCAGAGAAAGGAAAAAAAGTTCAATGGACAATCAATATTATCCATGACCTTTACCAATTCATTAAAGGCCTAGAGATGAAAAACCATGACACTGTCCATTTTCCTAGCAATTTTACTGACTTAATGGAGCCTGCAAGTTTAATCCAAATAATGACTTATCATTGCTCCAAAATCCTTTAAGTGAAATGGAATTAGGGTCACTGTTGCAGTTTGAAATATTTATAAATCCTAAGAAGAGAAAGATTATTAATTAATCCACTCCTGTGGGTGTGAGACCCTTGCATCAGCAGCCTTTGGCAAACTAAAGCAGTCATCTAAAGCTATTTACCTATTATTCGAAGTATAAAAGGAGCACACTTTCTTGAAAGCCTAATTAACTTATTAACTTAACAGCAATTAAATACTCATTAATATCTAATGTAGTTAACCAAAGTATGTCCCGATAGAATTTATGTTGAACGCCTGTTCTGGCTTCAGCTTTATTAAGTCAAGGCAGGATAACTAAGTGCACAGAAATTAAAGACCTAGTAGCTTGGCCTATGGTTAACCATTTGGGGAGGAAAAAAATGACCATAAACTAAACTAAAAAATTCTAAACCAAAAAGCAAAAAAATTAATCATACCAATAAGGACACTTTTCATCCAGTTATTAAAGTTTCTTAGGTAAAAAATTCGACTTTGGCTACGCTTTTCTAAACCAGTTTCCTCAAGTTTATTGTAGTGGGCAGCAACTGCTGAGCTGTGTCCATCTTCCAAGCTCTGAAAATAAAAGAGAATGGAACAAAAATAAGGATCATAACATGGTAAAAATAAGCCTAACAGAGAATCTGACCTAAACATTAAAGATACTGATACTGGTAAAATTCACAAATGGCATTAACCACAAAAATCTCACTGTGATCAGAAGTAAAATTTGTTTCCTGTTCCCTATTTTAAAAAACATCTCTAGGTTTAAAATTTTCATCTTGATCTTTCATCTGTATGATTTTAGTGCCAATGCCATAATAAAACCAGTATTCTTCCAGAGTTCTACTTCAATAAAGAATAATCAGTGGATAGGGTCCCACATGGGCATAAAATAGCAGTAACAACTGTTATATTCACATTTATTATTTTATTATAAAATTATCATGAGGCTTAAAAGAGATAAAATATGCAAAGGGTTAGAACTCAATAGACTATGTTCAGTGTCAGTGATAGCTATTATTATTTATTATTAATCTCATTCAACAGTTTTCAATTTGTACTCCCTGAGACCCTAAGCCTTCTGTAAGAAATGCCATCAGTAGGTAGGAAAAGGACTTCAGATCTCCCCAACCCCACTTTTCAAACAAAGCACCTTACCTTTTACCTATTTTACATCAGCCTTGAATAAAACATTCACTTGAAAAAAAGGGATCCATTAATAAAAGCTTGAAAACAACATTTATAACACAAGCTTGCCTTTGTTGCAGGGATTCACACTCCACCAATGATTTATGAATGGAATAGCTGTACTTTTAAGGGCTGGAAGCAGAATTTTATTCATTCAAAGTACTCTTTCCCTCCAATTCCAGATTTTGCATTGGATATTTGGTATTCCAAAATGAAAATAACTTGCTATCATGGTTATCCCTTGCTCTATAATAGCCCAGCTAAACATCAGGCTTTTGCAGCCACTTAGTTAAACTGTATTAACAAGAGTTAATATTAACAAGTATATTAACAAGAGTTGGAAACAATCTAGTTCTTTAAGGAATTACATTATCAAAAGAATGCAAAGCTAGGTATAACTTTTAAATTTATCACATTAAGAGATAATCTCAACTAATTTAGACATAAAAAGGGGTGAACACCTAAGAAAAAGTAAAATAATACACAAACTACGTAAATTGACTCAAGAAGAAACAACAAATTTCAACAGACCTATAACAAGTTAACAGATTGAATCAGTAATCAAAAACCTCCCAACAAAGAAAAGTTCAGGACCAGATGGCTTTGCTAGTAAATTGTACCAAACATTCAAAGAATTAACACCAATCCTTCTCAACTTTTCAGAAAAATCTGAAGAGGAGGGAACACTTCCTAACTCACTCACTCACGAGGCCAGCATTATCCTGATGGCAGACAAAGGCACTACCAGAAAAGAAAACTACAGGCCAATATCCCTTGTGAATACAGATGCAAAAGTCCTCAAGAAAATACTAGTAAACTAAATTCAGTAGCATATTAAAAGGATTAAAAGTGGGATTTATCCCCAGAATGCTAGAGTGGTTCAACATATAAAAATCAATCCATGTAACATACCACATTAATAGAAAGAAGGAAAAAAACCACATAAATGAAGAACAGGCATCTGACAAAATTCAACAACGTTTTATGACTAAAAACACTCAGAAAACCAGGAAAAGACGGGAAGTTCTCAACATGATAAAAGGCATTTATGAAAAAACTCACAGCTAATATCATGTTAAATGGTAAAAGACTGAACGCTTTCCCATAAGATCATGAAGGAGTCAAGGATGCCTGCTTTCATCACTGCTATTCAACACTGTAACAGAAGTTCTAACCAGAGTGATTAGGCAAGTAAAAGAAGTAAAAGGCATCCAAATCGGACAAGAAGAAGTAAAACTATCTCTACTCAAAGATGACACAATATTTTATTTACAATATTCAAAAAAATCCAAAAGAAAATTAGTAAACTTAATAAGTCAATTTAGCAAAGTTCAAGGAAACAAGATTAACACAGAATCAGTGGTGGCTCTATACTCCAACAAGATCCGAAATGGAAATTAAGAAAACATTTATATTTATAATAGCATCTATCAAGAAATAAATTTAAACAAGGAGGTGAAAGACTTGTACACTGAAAACTAAAAAATACTCTTGAAAGAAATTAAAGAAGACCTAAATAAACATCCAAGACACTCATGTTCCTGAATAGGATGCTTTAATGTTGATGCCAATACTACCCAAAGAGATCTACGGATTCAACACAATCCCTACAAAAATCCCAGCAGCCTTTTATGAAGAAATGGAAAAACTGATCCTCAAATTCGTATGGCATGGGGCTCTGAAGAGCCAAAATAATCTTGAAAAAGAACAAAGTTAGAGGACTCACACTTCCTGATTTCAAAAATTACGATAAAACTACGGTAATTAAAACAGGGTGGTACTGGCGTAAAGGACAAGCACAGAGACCAATGGAATAGACTAGAAAGACCAGAAATTAATCCTCACATATATAGTCAATGCTAGACATTCAATGGGGGAAAGAACAGGTTCTAGAAATGGTGCTGGAAAAAGTATTTCCACATGCAAGAGAATGAAGCTCGACATTTACTTTAGACTACATTCAAAAAAATTAACTCAGAATGGATCAAAGACCTAAATTTAAGAGAGAAAACTCTAAATCTCTTCATAGAAAAAGAGGGGAAAACCTTCATAACTTTGGATTTGGCAATGGTTTCTCAAATACACCAGCCAAAGTACAGAAAACAAAAGAAAAAAAAGAGATAAACTGGGCTTCATAAAAATCAAAAGCTTCCGTTCATCAAAAAACACTACCAAGACAGTGAAAAGACAGCTCACCGTCCGGGAGATAATATTTGCAAATCAGGTGTCTGATAAATGATTAATATCCAGAATATATAAAGAATTCCTACAACAACAAAAAACTAAAAAATGGGCCAAGAACTTGAATAAACATTTCTCCAAAGATATCCAAATAGAAAATAAGCATGTGAAAAGATGCTCAACATCATTTGTCATTAGGGAACTGTTAATCAAAACCACAATAGATACAACTTCACACCTACCAGAATAACTTTATCAAAAATAATAATAATAATAATAATAAAATACAGAAAATAACAAGGGTGGTGAAGATGTGGAGAATCTGGAACCCTTAGACACGGCTGGCAGAAATGTTAAATGATGCAGCTGTTGTGGAAAAGTTTGGAAGTTCTTGAAAAAATTAAACATAGGATTACACATAATTTGGCAATTCCACTCCCAGTTACATACTCAAAAAATGGAAAACGGAAAACAGGGTTTCAAACAGATACTTCACAGCAGCATTATTCAAAATAGCCAAAAGGTGGAAACAACTCACATGTCGATAAACGAAATATGGAATATTATTCAGCCATAAAACAGAATGAAGTTCTGCTGTAACATGAATGAATCTTGAAATTCATTATGCGAAGTGAAATAAGTCAAACAGAAGAAAGGACAAACACTATGATTACACTTATAAGAGGTATTTAGAATAGGCAAGACACAAAGTAGAAAAGAGGTTTACCAGTGGGGAGAGAAGAATAGGCAGTTAATGCTCAATGGTTATAGAGTTTTTGAGATGATGAAAAATCCCAGAAAGAGAGATGATGGTCACACAACATTGTGAATGTGCTTAATGCCACTGAGAGGTATAGTTAAAATGACTAAAATGGTAAATTTTATGTTATGTATAATTCACAATAAAAAAAAGCTAAATATAAAAACTGACTTTCAAATTTCTAGTCAAACAAGAGTTCTGAAGTAATATAAAATTATCTCATTAGCAGCGTTTGACCTTAATAAAAAGTAATTCTGGGGAGTGGATAAGGCTCAAGTGGTTGAGCACCTGCTTCCCATATAAGAGGTACGGTTCAAGACCCAGTACTGCCTTAAAAAAAAAAAAAAAGTAAATTTTATGAATTAAAAGCCATGTTAAGTGCATAGCCTATTAAAATTACAATATTTAAATTAAGATTACATAAAAACCAGTATTATTTAACAGTTATTCCACATTACAATCTGACATATTATATTATGAATAAAAGAAAATAAATTCAACATACTTTTCCCCTTTCAGGAACATCCTCAAGGGCTAGTTTTCTCATTTTATGACTCCTATCTCCAGTAGAAGGTTGATCTTTTAGTTCATCATCAGTTTCTAATTTTCTTTTTTTGGTAATGCCGTCATCATCACCAGAACCTTTTTCCTCTAAGACAATTTCAGCATCAAGTTTTCTCATCTTGTTTGGAATATCTTCCCCACAACTGGGACTTCCCTTTAC
>PVKH010032727.1:0-12124 GCA_004027955.1 Chaetophractus vellerosus | reverse complement strand
CTAGAGTCCCTTCTAGCTCTGACATCCTATTGTCCTTTATATATTTTTTCTTCATTTCAAACAAAAATGCAGAAGGTTTTTCCTGGTTATAGAAGTATTTTAGTTGCCTAGGCTGTTGTTTAAAGCAGATACCATAAAATGATGGCTAACCTGAGACCTTAAGGATAAGAAGAAGATATCAAGGAAAAGAGAAGGCAAAAGCACTGTAGTCAGAAAGAACAGAGGTGAAAGTCTAGGTACAACAAAGCATGGTGCTGAAGTGGACATTCAGAGGTGAGAAGCTGGGGAGGCACACAGGGCAGGCTTAGGAAGCACTCTGGGATCCACCTAATGTACCTGAATGTTTTCCTGAGGGCACTAAAGGTCACAGTACTGTTAAGTGTGGAATGGACAAGCTTAGATTTGAATTTAGGAAGATCTCTGTAGTGTCAATGTAGAGAATGGATTAAAGGGGGCCATACCTGGCTGAGGGAGCCCATGTAGGTGGCTGCTGCACCTAAACATAGATGCAGGCACAGCACAGTTTTGGACTCTGCTTTCTTCATTGAATCTTCCATCATTAGTATTTCCCCATTTCATTAAAAATTTATGGTAACCTTTTTTTTAATGGCTGCAAAGTATTTCATTGTTTGGACACTCCATGATTTATTTAACTCTTTCTTTACTTATGAACATATACTTGTTTCCACATTTTTGTTATTCTAAAAACAGTGGGATGAACATTGTGGCACAAAGATCCTTCTCCACATTTTAAAAATATTTTCATAAATGTTTAGGTTACACCAATCTTTTGCAGCAGAGAGCAGAAGCGATATAAAAGAGAAGTATAATCCAAACATGCAGGTAATGAATATAAGTTTTACTTTGTCCCAAAAGACCACTCCGGACTGCAGATTTTCCAAAGATGGCATAATCAAACACATACATCCCCTATGTTTCATAAGAGAGAGAAAACTGTGAGTTTGACCTCCATGGTACACTGCTCCATCCAGGCAAAAGGTAAAGCAATGCAGAAGACCAAAGTTGAAAATAAAGTATGATACAAGGGAAAATGAAGGAGTTGTTCAGGGGAAAATGAGTCATGCCAAATTAACACTTCTATATCTTCCCATGCACTGTGGTAACCTCCTCAGCCAGGGAAGGCAGACTAGTTCTTATATGAAAGTAATTTTAATACTTTAATACTGATAATAACTGCAATAACCACATGGAGTGATTTCATTCCTGTAGCACTTTTGTTCCTAAAGGCCCACTTTTCATGGATTATCTGTGGGCCAGGCTACCCCTTTCCATTAAGACAAGGTCCATTAAGACAAGGAAGACATTAGCAGAGTTCCCATAAAGGTAAAGAAATAAGGAACTGAGCCTCCCAGAAAATTTACGAATGGGCCCAGGAGGACTTCGTGGATTAGAAGAATGGCAATGATATAGAAGGTTAGAGTACCCTGTGCATGGACTTGAAAAGGGTTTTGTGAATGGTCCCTTCACTCCGATCCTGGAAGTTTTTCATTAAATCCAAAAAACTAATGCCACCTGGACTGTTTACAATGCTGTACCTTTTCAGGAACTCATCAAAATATTCCTTCTTCAGATGCAACTCAAATTTTTTCAGGACTGATGAGAAAGCTTCCTTTTCAACCTCTAAGATAAAAGAGATCAGACACTGTCTCTTCCTTATAAAGTTTTCATGTAAATCATAGGTTTGGTGCCCCACCCCCATCTCTCTTCCTTTTGGTCAGGAATTGTTGGAGAAGAGGGTGGAGAAGAATTTGGGGAATTTAGTCAGTATATTTTTTAGAGTATTGTGTTAGTCTGCCAAAGGGCTGCCAATGCAAAGTACCAGAAATCTGTTGGCTTTTATAAAGGGTATTTATTTAGGGCAAAAGCTTACAGTTACAAGGCTGTAAAGAGTCCAACTCCATGTTGCTTTCTCACCAAAGTCAGTTGCCATGTGTTGAAGCAAGATGGTTGCAGATCTTTGGCCGGTCTCTGCCTTCCACTCTGGGCTTCCTCTTCCTCTTAAGGCTCCATGGGCCCAGCCTCTTAAGGCTTCATACTTAAGTAAAGTCTTCTCTCTCCTGGTATGACTTCTCAGGGCTTCCTAAATCAGTCTCAGCTCTCTTGCCAAGGTCAGCTGTAAGCTATCAGGCAAAATGGTTCCTCTCTCCCTAGGGCTTCAGCTGTTTGAGCCTTCTTCTTTCTGTCACATGGTCAGAACAAAAATGACAGAGCTCTCTTTTCCCTGTGTGTCTGTCTGTGACACACAGAGTCACAGTGTCCCTTTATATCAGACCCAGCAAGGGGACAGACACTCACCCTGAGTCACACCCAATGATGTAGTCAAATCAAAGAATTAATCTTTCTTATTATTTTTATTTTGAAAGAAGCTTTAGATTACATAAATGTTACATTGAAAATATAGGGGGGGTTGCGGCTTGATAGCTCAGTGGATAGGGCACCAGCATACCACATGGGAGGCCCCGGGTTCGGTTCCCAGGGACCTCTCCTAGCGGGCAGACCGCCTTGAGAATGGCAAGCCGCCATGGGCGGGCCAGAGCCGCCGTGGACAGGGCAAAAGCCGCCACGGGCAGGGCAGGTCGCCCGCGAATGGAGCGCAGCCAGCCACCCGCAAACTGAAAGCCGGCCATGAATGGAAGCAGAAACCGCCCACAAGCGGGGAAAAGCCGCGCCTGCACAGTGACCACTCTCGGCGCATCGCCGCGGGGGGGGGGGAAGGGGAGATATGTAATAAAATAAATAAATCTTTAAAAAAAAAAAGAAAATATAGGGGGATTCCCATATACCCCATCCTTTCCCACACTTTCCCCCATTAACAACATCTTTCATTAGTGTGGTACATTTCTTATAATTGATGAACATACATTGAGGCATTGCTACTAACCATGGTCTATAATTTACATTACAGTTTACACTTTGCACTGCACAATTTTATAGGTTTTGACAAAATGTATAATGGCCTGTATTTGTCATTTCAAAGCCCTAATCTTAACAGATAATCTAATCAAAGACACCTCAGCTGAATTTATTACTTTAAAAGGTATCACACCCAGAGGAATAGATTAGTTAACAAACATAATCTTTCTCTTTTTGAGATTCAAAAAATAATTTCAAACTGCTGTAAGTACCTACTGTGCATGTATAAGACACAGAGCTCTCAGGCCACAGTGACTGCCGTGTAGGATCTTATATTATAATAGGGAGATAAAACTCCAGGCTAATGTTTACATTCCATGGAACAATGACATTCAAACTGCTACAACAGTCCAGAGGAGGCAAGGCTCATTCTCTGCTAAAAAGGAAGCTAGCAGGGGAATTCTTTTTAATGAAAGATATTTATTTCCACTTAGAACCCCTATAATTGACTAATTTAAATGTTAAAAAGTGTACAGTTGAAAGGAAGAGTCAATCAGTGAGGCAGACTTCATTGCTATTTTATTTTAAGAAATTGCCACAGCCAACCCAATCTTCAGCAATCACCACCCTGACAGTCAGCAGCCATCAACATCGAGGTAAGACTCCACCAGTAAAAAAAGAAAAGAAAAAGAAAGAAAGAAAAAAAAGTATACAGGTTATAAAATGATCACAGTATATATAAAAACCAACGCTTAATACTTAGATGAAGCATCTTTTCTAATTAGATGACTTAACCTAGAGGGTCATTCTCAATCTTCACTTTACCCAACTGATTCATACTTTTTGCAGAACTACTTACCAAAGGAAATTAGGTAGACTTTGTATTTCAGTTATTCTGCCTAAACATACTGGGATTTAAAAAAAAAAAAAATCAGAGAAATGTTTCTCTACGATTTACAGTAAGAGAGAGAAGAAAGCAGAAAGCCTTGATAAAGCACAAAGTGGATAATTAAGACAGGCTAAAGATAAGATGAAAGATAAGATTATGGTTAAGAGCATGGATTGTAGAGTTACATTGCCTAAATTTAAATTAGTTTCCTCCCCTGTATAAAATGGTTAATAATGCCTACTGTATAGGATTGTTGGGAGGATTACATGAAAAAAAATGTATAGAAAATGCATAGTTCAGTGCCTGGCTCATAGTAACTGCTCAATAAATATTATCTTACTAGATAAATATTAGCTGCTTAGTAAATAAAATGTATGTTCAACTGCACATGTAGTCAAATGTGAGCATTATTACTTTTGGCAAAGCTTCATTTTGAAATGAAAATACCCATGTACTGTGATAGGCAGCCTCTAGATGGCCCCAGTGATTCTCTGCTCCTCTGTATTCATGTCCTTTATAATCTCCTGCCCTTGAGCGTGAGCTGGACCTAAGGACTTGCTTCTAATAAACAGAATACGACAAAGTGATAGGATGTCACTTCCAGTGTTAGGTTATTAAAAGGCTGTGACTTCCTTCTTGGGTCCTCTCTCACCACCTCTTGCTTACTTGCTCTGAGGGACACCAGCTGCTATGGAGAGGCTCATATGGCAAGGAACAGATGTGTCTGACTAACAGCCAGTGAGTGAGCTGGGAACCGGGCCTGCCCCAGGTGGCCTTAAGATGATCTCATTGGCTGTGATCTCATTAAAGTCCCTGATACAGAGACACCCAGCAGGGATTCCTCACTAACAGAAACTATGAGATAATCAGGGTTTATTATTTTAAGTTGATAAATCTTGGTGTCATTTTTTATGCAACAATAGATAACTAAAACCCATGTAGGTAAGGATGAGAGCTAATGCCAGTGTACATATATACTGTTAGTAAGAATGTGAATTGGTGTAAATTTCTGAAGAGCAATTTTGGCACTATTCCTAAAGATATTCACAATTTTTTTGTCCTAAGAAAGTAAAGAAGTACACAAAGATTTATGCCGATCTATTGAAGTATTATACATAATAGCAAATAACTAGTAATAACTTGCATGCCGAACACTGACTGGGGAATGTTAAATAAATTATGGTATATCCATTTGATAAAATTGTAAGCCAGCGTTAAAATTCATGTCAAAAATCTAGTTATTGATTTGTTAAAATGTTCACAACATAATAAGTGAAATGAACAGAATACAAAATCCAATATACTGAATAATATCAATTTTTTTATCTATAAATATAATTTTTAAAAGACTGGAAATATATGAACATGATGATAGTGATGATCTTTAGGTGAGGGATTATTAAGTGTTTACATTTTCTCAGTTATAATTTTCCATAGGTTTCAATTTTTCTATAATATGTATTATTTAATCTGAAAACTCTTCAAGTATAAAATGAAGAAAAGTGGGCCCAGTATGATCCTTAAAACCCATTTTTACCTTGCCTATTTTTTCTGGATCATGTTTCTCAAGTTTTTCTCGGATGTTCCTAAATCCCTCTCTGACCTTGTCCTTCAGCCACTTTTCTACATTAGTTAAATCTTCTTGTTCTTCCTCTTTTCTTGGTATTTTTCTGACTTGCACTGTAAATATGACTGAGGAGGAAAAACGTCAAATATTTACTTGATTTAAAATGATATAAAATCTCAACAAAGTTAATTAGGTTTGACCTTTTGCATAAAGTATTGCTTTACCCCAAGAAATAAAGATTTAATAACCTTACATAAGAATCCAAAATGTATTCACATTAATCAGGACTTCTTAACCCAGAGTCCATGAATACTTGGGGGTTCACAAATGGGTTTCAAGTCGTTCATGATATTTTATGAAAAGTATCAAGTGTATATGCATCTTTCTAGAAAGAGAGTTCAAAGATTTAATTAGCTTCTCAGTAGGGTCTGAAATTGGGGTGAAATCCATCTAGGAATTCCCGGGACTGTTGGTTTTAGTACCGCAAGTCCTGAGCCCTAGGAAATCCCTCAGTCCTGGGCAAACTGGACCATAGTAACCTTATTTGTAATCCAAGAAAAATCAATGAAAAATAATAGATGAAAAATAATTCAAAGACTTCATTTGAACTAAATCGGATGTATAAGTTAAAACTAGAGGATCAGTTTTTATATTAGTCATAGAATACTGCCTTTTCTTCTTCTTTATGTCCTGAGAACTATTTTGTATACAAAGCAAAGCTATTGTTATCTATTCTACTTAGCTTCTAGGTTAACTGCAATTTGCAAACTTGACTCCCTTGTTACTATGAATTCTTATCTTGTCAAATGTATATGACGGTTACTGCATTATTATGTTGAGATATGATTACCCTGGCAAGATCACTCCCAGTATCAGTCAAGAAGGGAAAATGCACTTCATCACATAATAATCCAGATCTGAGGGCAGGAGGGAGAACTCAGGTGCTCCCACGTGGCACAGGAGCCTGAGAGAGCACTCCCAAATGGTGGGCACTAAGATCATTCTTCTCTCATTGGAGACAGGACAGAAATCAGGAGAAAGTATCCAGGAGAGAGCGCTCCATTTCCCCAGACTGTCATGTGAAGTAGGATAGGAACCGTGAACTCCTGAGACAAGCTCTATCTGACAAGGCATACTCATATAATGGTATATCTCTTTATTTCTCTTTTGTAATTCATCACCCTTTGGTGAGGTCTTTTTGAACATTCAAGCTCTGCCTCAGCTGCACCTCAGAGCACCACAGGACCTAGAAGCCACAGCTGGGGAAGCATGCATAAAAAGGGCAACATTCCCTGTGGTGGGTGTGGGAGTGGCAGCAAGCTGTTCCTCACCCAGCCAGGAGATTCTCTTTTGGTGCTCACCTTGGATATTCTGGTTTTGTTTTACTAAGAAAGGAAACATTTTCATATGCACATACTTCAAAATGTCAGAGAATAAACACGGATAGCCCTCCTCATCTGTTTGGTTTTTACCTGAAACTTATGCATTTTTTTGAGGATACATTGTGATCTTCAATTCCCAATTTTTTAAGCAGTAAATCTCTTTTGAGAACACCTATTCTGTTCTCATCACACCTGCATTAAAAATAATACATGTGATTTCATATTTAAATTTTATGAAATTGATAAGTACCTTAAATTTGAAATTGGCAAGTACAGTAACCAGAGGTGGCAAATATGAGGCACATGGGCCACCAATTTCCCCTCCTTGGAAAACGAGACTATTAATCACAGCATTTCTTTCTGTTTAGCCCAGGTTCAGCCTCAGAAATTTTCTTGTTTTTCTTTTTTACCAAATATCTGGCAATAGTATATTGCATGAAATGTAGTTACATGTAAAAGGTTTACAGATAAAGACACATACACATACATAATGTATTTGTCTATTTTTTTTCCACCTAAAAATGATTTCTTAAAAGTCTTTGGAAGACCATGTACCCTGACTTTTGTTTTGAAAACAGTATTATCACTGTATGCCCTCACATCAATAATTATGGAAAATATATCTATTGCTCATGTTTTTCTCTTAGATGGTGACTAATAAACCTTTGACTTAATAATTGGTTCATTCTACCCTTCCTGATATCCACTATATAGGAATCATTTTAAACTTGAGACCAAGATAAAAAATAAAGTATACCACAAAGAAACATCAGCATAATGGTCTGATAGCACCCACTCTGGAGTTAGACACTGAATAGGCTCTAGAGCCATGTCCTATCCCTGCAATTTTAAAAGTTTTTCTTCTAATTTTCTCTCTCTGAGCCTCATTTACTTCATGTATAAAACGGAGGTAATAACACCTACCTTGCAGGATTATTAAGGGGTAAATGATAGATTGTATAAAGAACCCAGTTTAGAGTGCGACCATTAATAAGACCTCAACAAATGGCCTTCCTAATTACTATGTTGGGACCAGAGATGACCAAACCTCCAAGCAGGGCTCTTCCTTAAACAGCTGCCATGGTGGTACAAGAGGATCTGGTTTGGAGGGAGGTCCCCCAGGACTGGGAAAACCAGGAGTACATTGAGGTTAGCAGCAGCAGCAGCAGCAAGAAAATCATAGGTTTTTTTCAACTCGTTCAAAATCTCTTTTCACACAAGGCATGCAACACTAAATGAGAAATTGACAGCCCTTGAACCCAGAAGACAGTACTTTGAAGCCTGGGTGACAAAAAGCTCTGCCAGGCTGCTGCTGGGGAGTTGCTTTACAGAACACAGGCCTAAGTGGGAAAAGCCCCAGCAGCCTTCAGCACCATCCTCTCTTCCTCCAGAGCAAGAGGCTTACCCTTGTTTTTCTTTTTTCAGAAGATTGCCCTTTGGGCTTTGCCATGTACATCTGGGAATGTGATGTGGCACGTGGGAAGTCCAGGGGAACTCTTGGAAACATTAGACGTTTTATAGAACTCTTCGTCCATGTATTTTAGGTGCTCAGAGCCAAAAGCTTGGGACTCTTTTTTAAGGTCCTCCCCACTCTCTCTTTCTCAGACTTTACTTACAGCTCTCCACTACTCTGCATGTTCCTATAAACAGTCTTTGTCTCCTCTCCACCTTTGCTGGGGAGTGGGGGGAACAGCACTGACTGAGATACACATGTGCTGGTAAGGTGGTTGCCAGAGGATGTTGTTGGTAACTGCCAGTTTCTTGTCCTTTTGGGGAGGTCAACGTCAGGTGCCCACTTGGCTTGAAGAGACATTTTCGGAATTTTCTGTCACCTGGAGTGTTTTTGTCTCTCATATTTCCATAATAAGTTCCTCAACTTTATCCGACTGCTGTGATTGTGGTGGGGTGAGGAACTAGAGATGGGACTCACCTATTCCACAGAAACCTGATATGTGGAATTACTACTCTAACATAAAACTTTTGCATGTAGCTTTTAGAGTTGAAGCCTAAGTAGCTGTATTAGTCTGCCCAAGAGGTGCTGATCCAAAATACCAGAAATCTGCTGGCTTTTATAATGGGTATTTATTTGGGGGTAAAAGCTTATGGTTCCAAGGCCAAATCAAGGGATCAACAGAGATGCTTTCTCACCAAAGTTAGCGACTGTTGATCCCAGTGTATTGCCATGTGGTGAGGCAAGATGGTTGCCAATCTCTGCAAGATTTAGCCTTCCCCTCTGGGTCTACTGTCTCAGGCTCAGCTGCTCTGCTTTCTTCCCGATTTCAGCTGCAAGCTATCAGGTAAAATGGTTCATCTCTCCCTGGGGCCTCAGTTGATTGAGCCATCTCCTTTCTGTCACATGGCAGGATCAAAAATGACAGAGTGCTCTTTTCCTGTGTGTCTGTCTGTCCATGTGAGTTCATTTATATCATACCCACCAAGGGGGCAGGCACTCAACCTGAGTCACCTTTCCAACACAGTAAAATCAAAAGCCCTGAAAGCACTCTTAGGTAATCTAATCAAAGGCCCCTCAACTGAATTTTACTATAATCAAAGGGTATCCCACCGAGAGGAATAGATTAGTTTACAAATGGACTGCTGTATTTTCCCATAAATTTAGACAATACCACAAGGAGCACATCTCTATAGGATTTAATGTGTCTACAGGACCAAAAATGAGATATGATAATAATAAGAAAGGCTGACAATGTAAAAAAATGATGGTATTGAGATTTGTTTCCATTATATAAACTGTATTACATTCTTTTCTTTTTCATCTTCCCTCTCTTTTCTTCTCCTGAGTCCCGTTTCATTCATTCATTAATTCAATAAACCTTTATTGAGATTTGAACACTGGGGATCCAAATTGATTAAGACATGCTCCTTGTTCTCAAGGAGTTGGTTTATGCAGCAAAGCAGGTCAACGAC
Organism: Chaetophractus vellerosus; assembly: GCA_004027955.1. Classification (NCBI taxonomy): domain Eukaryota; kingdom Metazoa; phylum Chordata; class Mammalia; order Cingulata; family Chlamyphoridae; genus Chaetophractus; species Chaetophractus vellerosus. The sequence continues at coordinate 2,487 of PVKH010032727.1, read as the reverse complement.
TTGGGGTTCTGTGTGATAAGTGTTCTAAGTGTAGAGAGTAGGAAGTATTCGAAGGCTACTGACTACAGCCACTGAAATCATGATGAAGAATTGGGGTGGGGGTGGGAGGGCATGCATGTCTGGGAAATATCTTGACAGATGATTTTTGGAGGATGAACAGAAGTTGACTGGGCAAAAATTGGGAAGGGGAGGTTGGGAGAGCTTGGGGGACAGTGAGACAGATGCCATTTGAGGCAGAGGAAACACTAAAGATGAAGGTGAGAGAGAGAAGGGTGTGTTTGAGGAATTGTAGGTGAATACATACAGCTGGGATGAAGATGCACAAAGGTGTGGGGATGAGCCAGAGAGGCAGGCAGGCTTCGGTTGAAATGGGCCTTGAGTAGCAGCAGCAGAAACAGAAGCTGGTAAGGAATCTGCTCTTTACTCTGAAATCTATGGAGTACCACGGAAAGACTGTAAGCAGAGGAGAGGCAGAGTCAGATGACATTAAAGAATGCTGGGCACTGGGCTAGCAAAGGACCAGGCAGAGTCAGGGAAAATAACTTAAGAGCTGACAAATGGCAGTGTAAATAAGAGAGAACAGACATAAGAGGGATTAAGTGAAAAAAATGTGTAAGAATTTCTCTTTGCCCACTTTCAACGAGTCCAGCCCCCTCTAGCCACAGCCAAGGATCTTTGGCTTTGGTCCTTTTTGAGTCTGAGAAATAGCCTCGGCAGATGGAGTAGGGTACGATTCCCTAACTTCTTGAGTGTGAATGCAGATCCTGAATTTGCTTTGTTGATTTGTTATTGCTGTTTTTTAATGACCACTTGATTAACAAATCCTCATCTAGTTTCCAACCCCTAACCTTTCCAGGCATAAGAGACAGTAGGACCTAGTCTGAGTTTTTTCAGGTCCTTGGGTACCTTTAGAAAATGTCAGCAGGGAATCGCAGAGATAGATTTTGGCCTTTTGGACTGCAATGTGCTTTTAGAGATTGTTTCTCTGAGTCAGGCCCAAACACAATATGCAGTTCTCGTATTTCTTGTATTTAATTACTAATGTTCTTAGCTACTTCCCCTTTCTTTGAAAAAGAGCCTCTCTCTTTCTCAAACACAAAAGAAATGTTTCATCCTAATATATGCATATGTGTTTTATATTGTGGCCAGAGTTCTATTTAATAATATGGGGATCAAATCTCTAGCTTAATACTGACTGCTAATGTTTTCTTTGCCTTCAGGATCATTGTTTTTAACAGCTGCCTCATGGCAAAATAACCCCCAGATCTCATTTTTGCATGGATCATGTTCTCTAGCTGAAGGGAAATACTGGATTTGCAATTTAGAGATAAGATATGCACTTTTAAATTAAACCTTTTTTTTTTTAAGATTTATTTTTTATTTATTACATCCCTCCCCCCTCCCTTTCTGCTTGCTCTTGCTGTGTGTCCATTCTTGTGTTCCTCTCTGTCCGCTTTGTCTCCCCCCGTTGCGGCGACACGCCGTGACCGGTCACCGCGCAGGCGGCTTTGCCCCGCTTGTGGGCGGCTTCTGCTTCCATTCACGGCTGGCTCTGCTTCAGTTCGTGGGTGGCTGGCTGCGCTCCATTAGCAGGCAACCTGCCCTGCCCACGGTGGCTCTGCCCGCCCATGGCGGCTTGCCCTTCTCAAGGCGGTCTGCCCGCAAGGAGAGATCCCCGGGAACCGAACCCGGGGCCTCCCATGTGGTATACCGGCACCCTATCCACTGGGTTATATGGCCGGCCCCTAAAAGTGCGTATCGTTAAAAAAAAACATTTAGGATAATCCTCTATTTTTCACAGCAACAAAATAAGAAATCAGAAATGATTTTTTATGTCAATGTGGTAAAATTTTGAAAATACTTGGCAGTTAGATAGCAATTGCTAATTTTGCTCTATTCAATTCTAAAATGATGTTTCTGATGAACTTCATGTGCCAATCAGTTAACTGTACCACCAAAATTCTATAAGCTGCAAGACTCATCATGCTTGCTGCTGCCACCCTGCTTGTCCAAGAGCAAGGTCTCTAATCCAATCCACACCTGAGTTGGTATCTATATTTTACCAGTACACTTTCACAAGCACTTTGGCCTGACTCATGTAACTAATTCTGTTGGAGGCAAAGCACTGCTCTTACAATGAGATGGAAAACTGCATGGTGCCATAGTATGGTTATTATTTGGATATGGTTGAAAGGGTTAGAGAAGGCATGAACCTCATCTAAAAGTGAGGCCATTTTTGTTGTCAAGCATTTGGGCTGCAGTCTTGACTATAAAAATATCCAAGAGGTAGAAAACGAAGATCCTGTGTGCTGGCTGGTGAGGTGGCTCCTGCCATGGGGAAACAGGCTGAAAACCAGGAAGGGAAGTAGTAGTCCAGGCAAAGTGCGCATTGAAATGGCCTGGCCATTCTTGAGGTCTAGGTTTCAGTACAGTATGATTCAATACACATTGACCACATTCCGGGCACTTTACTAGAAGTGGGGATAA
>PVKH010032726.1:0-11961 GCA_004027955.1 Chaetophractus vellerosus | reverse complement strand
ATTTTTATTACGCTCTTTCTCAGTTTCCTAGGGAGTGCAGTAAAAAAAATTAACATATACTAGGAGGCTTAAAACAAAAGAAATTTATTCTTTCACAGTTCTGGAGGCTAGAAGTCTGAAATCAAGTGGCTGGGAATGCCATGCTCTCTCTGAAGGCTCTAGAAGAGAATCCTTCTCTGCCTCTTCCAGCATCTCGTGGCCCCAGGCATTCCTTGGCTTGTGGTTGTATTACTCCAGCCTCTGGTTCCATCTTCACAAGGCCTTCTCCTCTTGTGTCTGGGTCTCTTCTTTCTCTTCTTATAAGGACACCAGCCACTCTAATCCAGTAGGACCTCATCTTAACTGATTACATCTGCAAAGATTCCATTTCCAAATATGATCACATTCACAGGTATTGGGGTTAGGGTTTTAATATATTTGAGGGAAGGGGGAGCTCCTAATAGACCAAAATAGTCTCTGCCTGTTCCATCTTCATTCCCTGCCCTGCTTGTACCACTCTACCCGCTGGTACTGCACAGGGGTCAAGAGCCTGAATTTTGGGATTAGGCAGACCTGGAGTTGAATCTCTATCCTGCTTCTTATAAGCAAGGTGACCTTGGGTAGAGAGAGCATTGACAGTTAAACGTGACCATGGAGGTATCTTCCCTATAGAATTCTTATAAGAACAAAATGAGCAAATGGATAGCAAGGCCTTACCAGAGCACTGGGCATAAAGTAAGACCTCAGTAAAGGGAGCTGGTTTTTCCACATATTATTACCTCCAGTTGTTAGAATCTTTCAGTCCTGTCAAGACCCAGTTCCAATGCAACCTTTGATCTGGGACCTTCCAAAGTTATTCCACTTGGAAGCAATCTCTTTCCCCTCTGAACTCCTATATAGTTTAAATTGTGTCTTGTAGTGGGGATTCCACACACAGAGACTTTTAATGTCAAGGCCACATTTCAGTATAATAATAAAAATATCTAATACTTATAAATGTCTTAGTTACTACTCTAACCCCCCGAAATATCTATTTACATCTATTATATATATTTCATTACTCTGCACAATAACTTTGTAAACTTTATAAATTATTAGCCCACTTTTACAGAGGAGGAAACTGAGGTACAGGGAGATTAAGCAACTTGTCCAAGGTTTCACAGCTTATTTATAAGTGAGGGTGGGATTCAAAGCCAGGCAGACTGATTCCACAGTATGTGCTCTGAACTTATAAGTGCTACTTTGCCTCCACTTATATCTTACCTGTGTGAGAGGGAATGTTCCTTAAATTTTGCACACTAGGCACCTCCTTTGCCTCGCCCTAGCCCTGGCCTTATAACATTATTTCAATGGCTAGGAGATGAAGTTGAAAGTCATAGACTTGGTCTCAGTGCCCATTTTAGCTACTTAATTGTTGTGCAACCTTGGGCAAGTCATTTAATATTTCTAAGTCTCCATTTGCATAGTTGGAAATTAAAAGATTAGGAATAATATATGGCAAGCACTTCGGACATTATACTGCCTGTGGTAGGTACTCAGATAATATAATTTATCAAATAATATATTTGATCAATACTACCTTGACTGCTTTAGGTAGCAGGCTTGATATTTATACACCCTATTACCCTTCATAGCCAAATCTCAGAAAGAATCCGTGCATTTCCTGGCACAGAAGAGCAGCTCATTATATATGTGTAGCCTGGATAAAGGAAAGCATAAATAAACAACTGTGTGATACAACAATCATTCTAGAAGAATGCAGAAAATGGTCATATTTGGTTGAGTTGGTACCTAAAAACCTTAATAACAGAGTAGCTCGCGTTCTTTCATGTTGCAGTGACATTTAACTAGTGAGCTCTCAGACCCCAAGGCTGCCCTTGTACAAGGCCAGGCAGTCTGAGGCTGTCGCGAAGGCAGAGAGCACCACCTACTGAACTGCAGCTTTCCACATTCCAGAAAGGGGCCAAAACTCGAAATAGGTCAAGGCCACAGCAGGGAACTTAACTCCAAGTTTAAACAGAGCTTAAGTGAAAGCTAAAAAGACAAGGTCTCCAGGATGAGGGGTTCCTTTGTTTTGCTGACAATGACTTCCATCCCCAGAGGAGCCACGGTTGCAGGTTTCTGTGGCTCTGCAGGGTGAGCAGCCCCGTGGCTCTCATCTCAAGGGTCAGTTAGGGTCCACCCTGGAGACTCCTGGGGCCCCTGTTCCACACAAGTCACTTAACTTGACTAAGGCTCAGTTCTATACACACACTGTCAGAGGTCACAGCGTCTCCTGAGGCGTGTAGACCTTTAAACAGAAATAAACAACAGTGTGGCCTCAGATGAATTGAGCAGGTCACAGGGGCCAGGGTTTGCTCTTCAGTGAGTTGCAAGCAAACATTTGACTTTGACTCAGTTTACCAGCTTCTCTCTTTAAGATGGGCATATTTGCCTGCATAGTAGTTGAGGGGAAGAGTGTATGGGCCCAATCTCTAGGCTCCAGTCATGTTGCACTTGCTAACCACCCAATCCCTCGGAGCATCCGACCCAGGTCATGTGGTACAGTAGATGCTCAACAAATGCTGGAACATGAAGGAACGAAGCATGCTGCTGAAGAGGGAGGCGGCTCTCCTCCCTGTCTGTTGTCCAGCACCTCAGACACCGCACAGGTCCTCTCCGCATACCACCCTGGCCTCCTTCTTGACTAGGTCAGTCTGTGGCTCCTCTTTCCTGACCCTACTCTCTGTAAATCAGGATCCTGGTGGCCATCACATGTGATGTCCATGGACCCGTAGAGTAAAACCTCAATTAAGAAGAGATGGGGAAAAAAAAAAAACTAAGAAGAGATGGGACTTGGTTCAGTTCACTAATTTATTCCTGGTGTCAAGAAAAAGTCTTAGAATATAGTAGGCTCTTAATAAATATTTATTGGGTGAATGAATGAAAATGCTAGTAAACAGACCCTTGGCAGTGGGAATGACAGAGGAAGAGCAGGAGATGCAGGGTGGGAGGAAAGGAGAAGAAAGGGAGGGGCAGGCGGAGAGAGCGGAAGGTGATGGAAGAATCAGTGTCCGGGGAGGCAGATGTGGCTCAAGCAATTGGGCTCCCATCTACCATATAGGAGGTCCAGGGTTCTATTCCCAGGGCCTCCTGGTGAAGGTAAGCTGGCCGGCACGGTGAGCTGGCCCACGTGGAGTGCTGGCCCGCACAGGAATGCTGGCCTACCCGGAGAGCTGGTGCAGCAAGATGACGCAACAAAAAGAGACACAGAGAGGGGACAATAAGAGATGCAGCAGACCAGGGAGCTGAGGTGGCGCAAGAGATTGAGCGCCTCTCTCCCACCCTGGGAGGTCACAGGATCAGTTCCCGGTGCCAGCTAAAGAGAACACAAGCAGACACAGAAGAACACACAGAGAGCAGACAGCAAGTGTAAAACAAAGGGGGAAGGGGAATAAATAAGCATGGACATTGCCACCTCAACTCCAACATGGGGAATTCTCATCTCCACTTCTGTTTCTCCATGTGCCCCAGCCACACCTTGTGGCTCTGCTCATGTCCCTGTCCTGAGGAGAGACCAGGACACAGCTGGCTCTGCTGCACTCCCTACTGACCCACCATCGGGTGGCAAAGGCTAAGATTTCCAGCTCATCACGGCTCCTTCCACCTGACCTGTCCAAGCAGTCTTTCCCATAACAAGCTCCACAGCCCTCATCTGTGTCTGGCTGTCTCTGTCTCTTGTTTGTTTTTGTTTTTTTCTCTGCTGCTGTCTCCCTCTATTTTTCTCTGCCTCTCACTTTCCCTCTCTCTGTGTGTCTGTCTCTCATTCACTCTGTCTAGTTGTGTCTTTCTCTCTCTATCTTCCACTCTGTCTCTCTCTTTCTGTCTCTATATATCTTTCTTTCTGTCTGTGTCTACCTGCCTCTCTTCCTCTCTCTGTCCTTCTTGCTCTCTTTGTGTTATGTCTAACCACCTGTCTACCTCTCTCTGCACGCCTCTTTTTGTGTCTCTCTCTCCATCTCTTTCTTTCTTTGCCTGACTGTGTCTCTGCTCCTCTCGCTGTCTAGCTCTATCTCTGTGTGTTTCTCTGTAGTCTCTGTCTTGCCCTCTCCTTCTTGGCGTTTCTTTCTTTCTGTCTTTGTCTCTCTCTGTCTTTCTTGCTTTTGTGGTGTGTGTCTCTCCGTCTCACTGGATCCGTGTGTGTCTCTTTTACTCTCTGCCACGTTGCATTCTTTTTACATATATTCTAGTGGCATCTACTGCATAAAAGAGCAGTGTCTTTCCTGTCCCATCCCTCCCTGGCCCCTGATTAAGATTCTTGGTAAAGGCTCTCTACAGTAAACCACTTATTTAAATCATGGGATTACAAAGCTCCTCGTGGTCACAGTGGCACTTTGGGGGAATATTCATCACCCTCCTTCTCAACTGTGTTAATTAACCACATGCAGGCCTGAAATACGTTCTGTAAACATGTTATCTTATTTACTCTCCCAGGAATGTCCAGAGAAGTCATCAGTTCCTCGGTGATCGGAAACTCCCTAAATTCTGTACACTGGAGTGACCTCAAAGCCCACTAGCAGAGGGGGGTCTGAAAGAGAAGGCCATTAAGGAGATTTTGTCTCTGGCCTCCCTGGGATGAGTCCATGCTGGGCGCCCTGACAGTTCACTGGCAGCTCTCCCTCCCTGGAACCGGCTCACCAGGCAAGCAGCCCAGACAGCAGTTTAACCCGAGGGTCAGAGGGCAGCCAGGCGTTATCTACCAACTGGCTGCTTTTCCTCTGCCTCGCTGAGCTCTGCCTTCCCTTATAGACTCTGACAGGAGGGGCCAATGCCGCGGGGCTCCCCGCTGGGATGCAGAGATGGATAGAGCCATCCCAACTCCCCTACCTCATTTTTAAATGAATGAAATGCTACGCAAAGTCCTTATTAAGAGCCTGTACCAGAGGGCACATCCAGAGTCACAGGAGATGGCAGTGACAGCACAGCAATATGGGGTGTGCAAAACACACCTGCTCACACACCTACACATACCCACACCCACAAACTTGCTCACTCACACACACACATCCATGCTCAGACACACCAACACACACCCACATACCCAGTCACACACATACTCACACACACGTATGCCTACACACACACACACACACTAACACAGCTTACACATGCTCACACACACACGAATGCACTTGCCCGCACCTCCCACTCACACACATGCTCACCTACACATTCTCACACAGACATACATGCTCACTTGTACACACGGTGTGCATATCAAAGCCATCTTGCAAATTTTCAGTTGATTAAAGATGGGGATTGAAACGCATCTTCATACCCAGAAAGTAACTTATAACCTGACATCCTGATTTTACTAGATTTCAAAGGGCAACAAGATGTGTTGAAATGCACATATCCAATCACTAGTAGAATTAATAGATTTGCAAAAGCATATACTTGAGAACATAATGTGTAGCTGTAACACAGCATAATCAAATTCCCATTTAATTTTATTAATGTTAAAATTCAGGCTATCTTCACATTACCCTGCCTTTCTAACATTGATTTGGGAGTTATTAAGAAACACTTTTAAATGTTTTGTTTTACATAGTTTTTTTTTTTTTTACAGAAATTGTAAGCTTACAGGAAGATCATGCAGGAAATAGTTACCATATAGCCCCCTATTATTAACACCTTGCATTAGAGAGTTCATTTGTTACAACAGATGAAAGAATATTATTTTAATTGTGCTGTGAACTACAGTTCATGGCTTACATTAGGTGTCACTGTTTGTGCTGTACAGTCCTATACGGTTTTAAAAATTTTTATTCTAGTAACATATATATAACCTAAAACCTCTCCTTTGAAACTTCTTCAAGCATATAATTCAGTGGTATTAATTATGTACACAGTGTTGGGCTACCAGCACCACCATCACCCCAAATAGAAACTCTGTACAATTGAAGCACAATTTTAAAGCACAGTCATGTGCTTTAATATCTTACTCATTTCAGAAAGAGCATTGCCCTTCTTTCTTTTAACTTTGATCTCACAAACCAAGTTAGGGCCATGGAAACCACGCTGGGAAACTGCAAGCACCCCAGGCTTCTTTTCCAGGAACTTGTGGAATGCATTTTTGGGCTGCTTTCCTTTCCCCTATTTGCCCACTGCTCCCATTCTTGCTGCCAGCGCTGTTTATATGTTATCCCATCGTCCTTCACCTGCTGGCAAGGGCCTGGGTTTTTTTTCTCTCTCCCTATGCAGATGTCCTGACCTTGCAGCTCAGAACACACAAATTCCAGAATACTTTCTGTCACTCACACTGAGACTTCACGGGCCAGATTCCTGACCTGGCTGAGCTTCGGATCCACACTGGATGGGGAGTGAGATGTGGCACAAAGCGAAGTTTGGAATTTAAAATAAAGGACCCACGTGACAAGAATTACTTGAGGGCCTGAAAGAGAATAGAAAGGAGGGATGTGAATTTGAACGACAAAAGTTCAACAGTGGGAGAGTGGTTTTTATTTAATACACACGTAAGTCAGGCATGTAGAAATAAATGTATTAACCCATATATTGTTACTGGGCTTCAAACTGGAATCACTGGTTATATGAGGTAAGTATGGGATTCAGAGAGAAGGAGTTAAGGGGTAGAAATAGTCCTTCCACGAAAGGAGAAAAGGACAGTTTTAATTTAAATTACCTAGCAGAGTTGAAAGTATTGCTGAGAAAATGTTCTCAAAATGGTCACTGCCTTAGAGTTAGGAGATTTGGGTTCAAGTCTTGTTATTATTACTCACTAGATATTACGTGAGGAAGCTTGTCTCTCTGCGGCTTAAACAATGTCTCTGGGCAATCGTAACGATTATAATGCCAGCTGACCAGAATTATTAAGTGATTTATTGAGAAGGAAATGTGTATCACAGTGCCTTGTAAAATATAAAGAACCACACAGATATAAAGTGTTATTGATATAAAATTCTTTTTATTAACTTAATTCTGGCTGAATTTATTTTTTTTCATCTCCTAAAAAATCAGTGGCATTATCCAAATACCCTTCTTTTCTGTGCATAATGCCTATTTAAGGCTTCCTTATCATTTGTGCAATTGATTGTTCTGGCCTGTGAAACTAGGTAATATCTTATTTATTGAGACACAAGGGATTGATTGGGAAGCAAGGAATGCTCTTTGGGTTCAGAGTCAAACTGGCCTGAAACAAATTCCTGTTCAGTAATTTACCAGCTACGTGACCTTGGGCATTTTACTTAAACTCTCAGTGCCACTGTTATCTTAAAGTAAATGAAAGAATTATATGCACAGCTTTATTTGTGGGATTGCATGTAATGAAAGCAAAAACAATTGGGATATTGAGATATTTGGCATCAGTCAAGAGCCATTCAGATTCAAGTAAAAGAAACCAGATTCAAGCTGGTCCAAGGGATGTTTTTTGCAAGTAATTTGGAAGTGTGTTCAGACACTGCTTGATCCTCACTCTCAAGTTATAGCAACACGCTTCCTTCACCTCTCAGCTTTGATTCCCAGTGTGCTTTGTTCTCATTCTCTCCTACTACAAATGGTTTCTTCCTTGCAGCTGGAGGCGAAGACCCAATAATCACATATTCCCACTTTCCCACTTAAGAACCCACTTAGTGGAAAGAGTACACATGCATGTGTACTTTCATCTAGAAAGACAGGTGAATAAAAGACAGATGAATGGAAGGATTGATAGATGATAGATAGATAGATAGATAGATAGATAGATAGATAGATAGATAGACAGACAGACAGACATGGATGGATGAATGGATGGATGGATGGATGGATAGATAGAAATGGATGGATGGATAGATAGATGAAGAGATAGATCATATCTTGGATCCCATGCCCATCAATTAAAGAAGATGGCAGGGTGCTATGATTGAAGGTCCCATTAAGTCATACAGATTGGGGGAACAATCAGTTCACTGCTTTCATCCCATAGCACAGGAGCACCCATATTCCTGCCATTCATTCTATATTCATTTAAAATTATCCCCTTGCCTGAAATGAGTCACTGCAATGTACTCACCGCCTTCCAAAGAGAAACACACAAAGGCACACCTCTCTGCTTCACCTTTCTCAGAGATCAGCCCCTCTGGGTGATGCGTCCTTCTCAGTTGGTCTGAATATGGAGACTTCTAGTTTGGTAACTTCAGAAAACTGCAAATAAAAATCCTTATTTGGAAAATGAGGAACAGCACCCAGTGGTTATCAGTGCCTAGGATAGCAGTGTTGGAGACGGCGCTCAAAGATATACTCTCAGGTGCTGGCTATGAAGTTCTTGGTCAGAAAATTGGTTGCACCTTGTTTTTCTCACCTGGAGGCTCACACTTGTCCATGCCCCTTCATTACCACATCTGAGAAGGGCAAGAGGGATTAGTCACCTTTTGGGGGGCTGAATCACTTTAGCAGCCACTTTCATTGAGTTAAGTTACCAGGGCTAAGGGATTGCTTTAGAAGTTGGGCGATCACACACCACTCTCTGTCAGACTTGGACCTGCTTTGGAAACACGATGTCTTAGCAGGTAGCTGGTCTTCTGCCTACTAGACCACGGATCTCTATCTTCTATTAACAAACACCAAAAATCTTGTTGGGCCTCATTTCTTGAATAAGGACCTCACCATTGCACATTTGTCTCTTAGCAATAGAATTTGATGCTCTGCCCAATCCACTAGCCTTCCTTGCCTTGTATCTCAGAGCAATGTAAACCATTCTGTTTGGGGAGGCAGGTAGTGTGAGGCAGGGCCAATTGCCCCCTGACCTTTCCCTCTCTTTCCTCCCCCCTGGCTGTATCCAGTGGCAATCACTTTATAGGCAGGGAATTTATACCAGAAGACAAAATTTGGGAAGGGTGTGGAGATAGAGCTTCCTAAATTCTTTAACATTTTCAGTAATGGCATTGTTGTTAATGTTTCAGTTTGACTAGGCTGAATGATATTTCAAAGAATTTCAATTCTTGTATGTTTTTATTTAGGGTGGGCCACAAGAGAGATTCTTGTGTGCGATTGGAAGGGCAGAGTGAAGCCGCATCCATTTAGTAGCTCACGCATGTTGTTGCTGATAAATTGACTCTCCTCATGGGTCTGAGGCAGCAGCTGGGTCTGCAATAGTCCCCTGGATCCTGCTGGAGCTTTTCCAACTCCTGTGGTTATCTCCGTGACAAAAGACTCCAGTTTCTGCAGAGCATTTCATCCACGCCACCAAGGTTAGAGGCAGTAAGAAATGAAATGTTTTTCAGTCATCTTCGTGTGATCCAGCTCCTGCTTGTGGGTTCCTGCTTATTTTTTCTGTCCCATACCTTACATCCATCTGTCTTTTCTTCCTCCCTGCCCTGGAGAACCAAGTTCCAACATCATACACAAAGTCTACATACAGCCTTACAGAGACTATATCATCATCTCCTACAATTATGTATGGTCCAATCCCTGTAGCATACTCATATCTATATATCTCTATATCTATCTATCTAGTTAGCTAGCTAGCTATCCTCTATCTATCTACCTATCTATATCTATCATCTATCTCTATATATCTATCTATATGTATCTATCCATCTATCTAACCTATCATCTTTCTATCTATCTTTCTTAGTAGTTGTCTGATTAACCCTGATTGCTACATTTTCCCATTCTAATGGTTATCCTATTCCTTGTCTTTGATCAACTTTATTTTAACTCCAGGTCCACATGTTGGCTTCTGCAATTCCGTAAGGTACTTGAGTATCTGACCCCCCATTTATCTTGTTTGCTCTTCAGAGCAGAATGAAGGTCTCTTGTAACTATGGATCCATTTATCCTTCTGCTCTTGGACAGGCAGGCAGATGGAACTCCTCCATGCACCTGGAGAAGGTAGCCATTGTACTGCATCCTTCCAGATCAGCTGGTACTTTCCAAGTCAAAATAGTGCTGTAAGTACCAATAACAACAACGTCCAAGTTTTAGTATGAGTGATTGTTCCCAAAAAATAATATAATAGGAATCTTCTACTTAATACTCCAACTGCCTAGTGTTGATAGTATGTGAATAATGAGAATCTCTAGTAACTCCAGCAAATATATTCTCTTTCTGCCAGGGTTCCCACAATAAGGAATGCCAATGCTCATTCCAACCAATTTCATAACCATATTGAGTAGATTTATTGTCAACCACTGACCAGACCACTTCTGGATGGATATTTCATTCACCCTCTACACGACCTGTTCCAGGTCTGGTATATAGTTAGGCAAATTCAGATATTCAACTGGTTGTTTTGAATTTTGTATTTTACACCAGACGTGCTGTTTTCTCAATTACACATTATTTATAATGCTTGAATTGGCTATATTTTTATTAAGTTCAAATGGCTACTAAACTAGCAAGCCAGGAATCAAGAAATATATGGTTATGCATTGAAAAGTAGATGGTTTATCTCATTTTTTAGACAGTAACTGACCTCAGGACCTATATATTAAGTCGAACCATGTGAAATACCCATTTTTGTAGGTAAAGAGTGAAATATTGGCAATCTACTATGTTAATCTAATTGAATGTTCTTAAACCCATTGTCAATAATTAGAAGATTTATCAGCAGATAAAACAAGGGAATTATAAAAAAATAAGCTCAACTTTTTTTTAAGCAAAGAAAACAATGATAAGGAACAAAAGCATTTTACTACAGAAAAGATGATTTACAGAGGATAGAAATTGTGTGTGTGTGTGTGTGTGTGTATGTAACCATTCTTAGTCCCAGAGGCCAGAGTTAATCATGAGGAAATTGAGAAAGTGTTTATTCCAGAGTTACAAAATTAATTTAGCCTTAATCTTAACTCTAACCTCTATTTCTGGAGAAATTCACATTTTTTACTATAAAGCATGCTCTCATAATATTTCTTTATTATTTAGCTGTCAGAGTGACCAAAGAAATATGAATATTAAAATATTTTGACCACCCACATTGTTGCAACTCAATTGGAACTCACTAAAACTATAGTTTCCCCTTTGGTTTCTCAAATAAACATATTTTAAATTTGAATTTAGAATGTGAGATTTGTTGCATTTTTCTCTCCCATATTTACTTCGTATCCAACTAATGCAGCATATGTAATATAAACTAAACTGTTGACTTACTCTAAGGTATTTTCTTATGAATGAAACATAATGGACCCTAAGACCCCACCCCCTCCTTGGAGCCTATTATGGGTTGAATGTTTACCCCCCAAAAAATATGTTCAAGTAGATCTTGGTCTGCCAAGGCTGCTATGACAAATACTACAGAATGGGTGGTTTAAACAATAGGAATTTATCATCCCATGCTTTTGGAGGCTGGAATCCACATCAAGGCATCCATAGGCCATGCTTTCTCCGGGAATCTGTAGCATTCTGGCATTTGACTTCTGCAGTCCTCGAGGTTCCTGAGCTTGCATCTCTGTCTCTGTCACAGTGATATCTGTCTTGCTCTCTGCCTTCTTCTGACTTTGGCTTTCATTTCCATGTCCAATTTCCTTTGCTTATGACAGGGGTTCTTAGCCTTTTTGTTCCACGGACTCCTTTGCCTGTCAGGTGAAATGAAAACTACCATAATTTCTTTATTACATACATTCATAAGTGGAGGAAATGCTAGATTTCAGTTAGAGGTCAGAGAAAAATAAAGATAATACACTGACTTCTTTCAATTCAAGCTCACAGACCCCCTGAAATCCTTTCACGAACGCTGGTCTGTGGACCCCTGGTTAAGAACCCTTGGCTTATGAGGACTTCAGCCATGTTGGATCAAGGCTCGCCATCATTCAGCCTGGCCACACTTTAACTAATAACAACATCTTCCAAGGTTCTAGTTACAAATAGATTCACACCCACAGGAATCGGGATTAAGACTTGAACATGCCTTTGGTGGGACATGATGCAATTCCGAATATACCCTAACCTCCAATTCCCACGAACATGACCATCTTTGGAAATAAGACCTTTTAAAATGTGATTAGTTAA
>PVKH010032725.1:0-12124 GCA_004027955.1 Chaetophractus vellerosus | reverse complement strand
GGTGGCTTTTTGTTCCATTTGCAGGCAGCTCTGCCCTGTTCACAGGCAGCTCTGCCCTGCCCGTGGCAGCTTTGCCCTGCCCACGGCGGCTTTTGCCTTCTCAGGCGGTCTGCCCGCTCGGAGAGGTTCCCAGGAACCGAACCCGGGGCCTGCCATGTGGTGTACCGGCGCCCTATCCACTGGGCTATACAGCCGGCCCAAGAGAGCTGACCCTTGATGTACCAATCAGACTATCTTTACCACGAAGCTGAAGTCAGGACAGTGAGTGATGTATAATCAGTGAGATTGTGAGCATTATCAGGTAGACTTTCTTCTAGAGTCAGTGACCCAGGAAAAAAAACAGATAATACCCACTGAAATTATCTGGAGCAGAGAAATTTTATGCAAGCAGAAAAGACTGTTCTGCAGACACAAGATACAATACACCTCAATGAGTGACAAGGGTTGTATCTATGATCCTGACATTCCATTCCTTTTGTTGTTGTACAGCAGATTGCCTACTGCTATTATCTATCAATAAAAGATATTGATAAAAGCACCATCCATCTGAATGCCTAATTTTCTACATATCACTCTTCTTCTTCCTATAGATGACATAATCAATGGAGTTGTTCTTCTTTCAGCCTGTACGACATTCTGTTCCAATAGACTTTCATGAAGGTTAAGCTTATGGAAGAATTAGGTGAATTCAAAATATGTTCATCCATATAACTCTAGTAAATTGGAGAGAAAGGCATTTGAGGATGAAGACAAAATTGTAATTGGTTTCTCTTTGTGGCCAGGAGTCTGATACAGAACTACTACATCCAGATTATTAAAAATATAAAAAAGAATATGAATTTGGGAGGACCTCCCAGAGTTTATGAAAGGACAAAACTATAGTCCAAAAGTAACTGGGAAACCCTAACATATTTTCTCCAACAGAACAGAATTTAACCAGATGTTGCTGTGCTGCGTAGAAATATCCTCCACCTAACTGTCTCCTTTCAACATTCAATATCTTTCACTCCAATATGCTACTATTGTTCATAAATTGTTCTGACCACAGAGGGCTGTGGATAAATGTCTGCTTTCAATGATTAGACACAGCATTCTGTCACAAGCATGGTAGTATAACCCATTCTAGATGATATCCAGATTATCTGTGTGGAAACTCTGCCATTTCTAAGTCTACATAAATGTAAAGAATTGGGCAAACAGTTCTATGAAAATCTAGACAGAACCAAATTTCCTCTTTGGGACGATTCCTTGGTCTGGTATCCATACCCTTAGCTGATACAGGCATTTAGATCAAAACTTGATGAAGGCATGCTCCTTTCTCACAACACCCTTTTATATGCCCAACTAGACCATTTGTCTTTTCAGTGTCTTTCAGCATCTTGTTAAACCCTGAGAGTTCATTAAACAATCATTGACTCACTGATTGACATACAGGAAGAAGAAGACAGTAAAAGTCACTAAGCACTGGACTTTGATTGTGTCATAGAATGTCCCCAAATCTTTACTTTGTGGGTTAGCAGAGGCAACACTGAATAAATAGCACCAGAAGTGAACTCCAGCTTCCTTTCTTCTATACCACATGATTTGGAGTAAATCAGTTAATGTTTTAACTTTCACTTGCTTATTTGTAATATATTCCATAATACAAGACAATAGCACATTATAAAATACAGTAACTTACTAAAGAGTGGTTATAATTACTAGACATGTTTACACTAAAATTTCATTCATGAATTGTTAGGTTAGGTGTTATAATCAACATTTTAAAGACGATGAAACTGACATATAAGATGAACAATTTGCCTAAAGCCAACAAGTTAGTAAGTGGCACAGCCATGATTCTGGCATAGTTCTTCTGACCTCTGATAAAATTATATAGAGAAATCCTGGGTATGCCATAGAATCAAAACAAAACACAACAAAAAACATACCCTACTTCCTCTCTGAACTCCCTCTTGAGCTTCCTCTTGATATCTTGAAATTTGAAATCCCCGCCAAGGCAGCCAACTCAATAGCCTATCAAGCTCCAAGTTCATTATATTCGATCCAATACAAAATAAAGCCAAGCCTGCCCTAAATCTGCCCCTATAAAATGGATAAATTCTTGTTTAATCAATAGGAGTCAGGCTAATGTTCTTTTCATGTCTTTAATTGTTTGGCATCCCTAGAAAGTCAAAGCTGTTTCCATTTTTGCAAGAAATCCAGCTTCCTTGCTGCAGCAAAATTATTGGTATCCCAAATAAAGTGTTGTAATCTACAAACTCGATTCTGATTTGCCTTTCAACACCCCAAAGTCTATTCTTTATTTGAATGTAACACTGTCTTTATAGAGGCTGGGCTAGTGACCATCTAAGGCTCTTTCAAGCTAATATATCTATAATACTCCAGTGTGTTTGTTAGTACAGAAGTAAGGGATGAGTTTTGATCTACGCCCAGTGAAAGTTTGCAATGAGCACAGTCTAATTTTATAATTATCTTCCCTGAGGAAACAGACTATCCAGATATGTCATTTCTTTGCAGTTTCTCTCCCTGTCCTACTGTCTTCCTGCTGCTTCCTACAATATTACTCTCTACCTTTTTTCACCTGAATTTTATATACTCTTCCCCTTATTCTCACATGCCCAAAAATAGAAGCTCTCAACTAGCTGTGTGTTGGTATCTGTATTATCTAGATAAGGTCAGGAGAATAGCATATTTCATCTATTTTCTTACAGAATAAGGGAAATAGTACTCCTTGTGTGTCAACTCCTCAGGTGTTATGTTAGAATCTTTTCATATATACTCTCACCTAATTCGCCCAAGAATTTGATAGGGTAGGTGTTATTTTTCACAGATGAAAACAATGAAGTCCAAAGAATAATTGTTCTACTCAAAATCAAACAGTTAGAAAGTGAGACTGAATTCAAATGGAGGGTTTCTGGCTTGGAAACATGACCTTTTTCCCAGTATAACCATGCTGATTCTGCCTGTCACTTCCCCTCTACTCAGATTCTGTCTTGGAAGGTGTTTACTCTGTGCCAGGCACTCCGGTAGGTGCTAGAAATGTAGCTGGGAAGAAGCCCAATCTCATCAACGTGATAGGGAATGGATACATAAAACAATATAACTTCAGGTAGGGCTAACTGTTATGAAGAACACAACTTGGTAACATATTAGAGTGTAACTGGCATGGGATTGGGCAATTCAAAACACATTGGAGGGAAAGTTTCTGGGCCATGGCATTTAAAGAGAGACCTGTGTGCTATAAAGAACTTTTGGCGGGGAGTGTTTCAGGGGAGAAGAGCAGGCACAGAGGCTCTGAGTAGAGTGAGCTCATACATTTGAGGTACAGGTGGCAGGTGGTATTCCTGAAGTGTGATGAGCTTTTCCTGTCTGTTCCATTTGCATCTAATGAGAGCCATTACAGCTTAGGCCAGAAGGGGTGCTAGTGTCTCAGCTAAACAGAAAGAGATTAAGTTCCTCTGGAAGCCTTAATGTCATTCCTCACTCCTTGGTGGTAGCTGCCCACCCCCTCTGCTGGGCAAAGGTCAGTTTTGCACACCCAGAGCTGTTCAGACTTTCTCTCCCTGGGGATCTAAATAACCTACAAAGCAATATGGTTTTGTTTTTAAATTACAGGAATGGCCTTTCATTATGTCGATTTGAAGCAAAAGTCATAAAATTGCACCAAGAATGGCCTCCAGGACTTGTAGAACGTTCCAAAGGGGAGAAGAAATAAACAAAAGGACAGGAGGAAAAGAACAGGCATTTCAGTTGACAGTAAGCTGACTTTTCTTCATTTCCCATAAGGGCACATTCAAAACTCTCACTGCCTCTGGATGGCTTATTACAGCTGGGTGGTTATTACCCACCCCTGCTCCTGTCAACTCAGTGCATGATGACAATAAGGGAGATGAATGCAAATCCATCTGGAGCCTTGCTCTTTGATAAACACCAGGGTCTGGCAAATCACATTCGACAGAAAGCATGGAGGAAGTTCACCAATTCTGAACAAATGATCTGTTCCTCCTCTGACCCTGAAATCTCTACTCTCCCTGCATGTACAGAAGGATGATGGATTAAAAAAAAATCATGGTTATGTTCAAGACCACAAAATCCAGAGGAGTCCAGGTAAAGTTTGTCCCTGGGGATGCCATCTTTTTCAGGTTGGATGAAGCTGACTGTGTCCTGAGGAAGGATTTATGCTAATGCAGTTGATGGTAGTATTTTGCTTTCCCCTTTATTTTCATTCTACTTCTCTTGTTGAGAAAGTCATGCACAGGATACCTGGCTCACCTAATAAGATGGGAAAGTCCTCACCAGTGAGTCATGCCCATAACTAGGGGTGGGTTACACTCACATTGGGGAATTGGGAATGTCTCAGTGGGCATGGCACATTTACTGAGCATTTACTTTACCAAAAGCACAATTCTTAGCCAGGGAACAGCCTCTCTTACTAATATCGTGGCATTATAAGGATCCAGGAGAGTGGAGTCGGTATCACAATGGGTTTGTCCTGAAGGACATCTTGGCAAAGCTGAATCCGACCCAGTCATGGGGGATGTCACAAATAATTGTTCAACTCACATACTCATCATTTACCATGGAAAATTTCCTATTTTTTGACATTTGAAATGCACATCTTCAATCAATTAAACATTTCCCAGTTTCCTGGCCTAAAATGCCCTGAGTGCTCCCAAAGCCCTGGTTTGGGACTCAAATAAAAAGGTACCCGGTATCCCACATCTGCCCTTAGGGGTTCATCTTCTCTGTGAATGAGCTGGACAGTCCTGCTTGGGGCACTGGATGTGTTATCGTCTCCTGCTCAGTGATCACTGAGGTGCCCTAAGTGGAGAGAGGACAGAAATCAAAGCAACCTGTCACCAACATAGGTTTCTAAAGCAAGAGAGTCAAATTATTTTACAAACCCAAAAGGATGATTAGGTGGATGGAAATGAGAAACTTTCAGTATTGGGTAGATCCTTGAGAATGTGAGTGAGAAAGAGGGTGAGAGTGGAGGTAAGGGGAGTAAGCTTAGAGGATTTCATCACAGATGCCTGGAGTGACTAGGAAAGAGAAGACAGTTGTGCTTAATAGGACACCTCAGCAGAGTTTCTCACAATCTGTTGTGTAGTAGAATCATCTGAGTAACCTATAAGCCTCCTGAAGCTCAGGTGGCATCCCAGACCAGTTAAATGGAATCTCTGTGGTGGGTCCAGGCATCAGGCTTTCCTTAGAGATTCCCAGGTGATTCCCAATGAGTTGCCAAGTTTGGGGACCAGAGAACCAGGGGACCAGAGAACCAGGGACAGTGGCTGAGTTGCCCCACACAGGGGACTGACTGCTTACCTCCACCATGCCTTCTTTCCTCCTTTCTTGCCACAAACCCCAAGTTTGGAGCCAGACTTCCTCTCCTCAAGGGAGGGTTGCTACCTACTCTAACTTGGGGATTGATTCCTTCTCCTTCAATAACTGAATTGCTTCTTTGGTTCTCCTAAATATAATCACTCCAACTCTTTTAATTACATACACTTTAACTGCCAAGAGTAATTCATGGTGACAACTTAACAAGTGTGCATAATGCTACCAAGCTTTCGAATCCAGAAGACTGTATCAGGTGCAATAGAAAATGCTCTCCATATGTAATTGCACTGAATCATCACAACCATCTATGGATTGGGATATTGTTAATTCCTTTTAACAGATGAGGAAACAGAAGCTTAGAAAACTTCAGTAACTTAGCTGTATGTATGCAAGCATGTGATAGAGATTGACAGAAACCCAGGTCAGTGTGACATAAAAGTCTCTGTCCATAACCATGGTAGACATGGCCATAGGGAAGTGTTGTGTGATGTGGTTACTAGGAGGCTCTGAGAGCCATCACTGCTCTCTGGTTTCCTTTACATTGGGGCTCATGTCCCAACCCAACACAAACCTCTGACCGCAGCTCTAGGAGAGCCATGTGGCCTTTCCCATAATGGTCAAGCATACAATCTGGGAGACATCTTTAGGGCTAAAAATTGATTCATGGCAAAGCAGGGATAGTTGAGGTAGTGTGCCTTTTGGTGTCACAGTCCTCCAATTTTAAATGATGTGACCTTGAGTGAGTTACTTCTTTACCTCTCTGAGATTTAGTGTACTCAGTTTTCAAAGAGAATAAGGTTTTTAAAAAGATTGTTAATGAGATTCCAATGAGAAAATTCATAAAACGTATTGAGATGCAAATGCATAATGCATTCATTTGTTAGAGAAGTTGTATAATGACAGAAAAATCACACAGAAAGTAGAGTTCCCATATACTCCTCTTAAACCCAAGTTTTCCTTATTATTAATGTTTTGCATTGGTGTAATACTTCTGTTACAATTGATGAAAAATATTATTATAATTATATATTAACTATAGTCCATAAGTTACATTAGGGTTCACTGTGCTCCACAGTTCTATCTTATGGATTCTTTTAATTTTTATTCTGTTAATATATAAAAAACCTAAAATTTCCCATTTCCCATTTTAATCACTTTCAAATACACAATTCAGTGGTGTAAATTACATTCACAGTGTTGTGCTATTATCACCACCCTTCTATTACAAAAACTTTTCCATCATCCCATATAGAAACTCTGAACAAATTAAGAACTAACTTCTCATTCTCTATCCCCAACCTTGCCCCTGGTAACCTGTGTTCTAGTTTCTGACTTTATGGATTTGCTTATTATAATTATTTCATGAAAATGAGATCAGAAAATATTTGTCCTTTAGTATCTGGCTTATTTCACTCAAGACGATGTCTCCAATGTTTATCTATAATGTTGCATGTATGGAAACTTCATTCCTTTTAATAGTTGAATAATATTCCATGTTATATAGATGTCACATATGGTTTATCCATTCATCTGTTAATGGATACTTGGATTGCTTTCATATTTTTGCTATTGAGTATAATGTTATTCTGAACATTAGTGAACAACTGTCTGTTTCAATCCATGCTTTAAAATTTGTGGATATATACTGAGGTGTGTGATTGGCAATTCATATTGGAATTTTATGCTTCATTTTCTGAGAAACTACCGAAATGTGTTCTATAGCAGCTGCACAATTTTACATTTTCACCAATAATGAATGAATAGTCCTTTTTCTCCAAATCCTCTCCAAAACATGGTATGTTCCATTGATTTAATTGTAGCCATTCGACTGGATGGGAAATGGCATCTCATTATCGTTTTCCTTTGCATTACCCTAATACATAATGATGTTGCAATTTTTTCATGTACTTTTGACCATTTGTATATCTTCCTTGGTTAAGTATTCAAATCTTTTGCCCATATTTCAATTGCATTGTTTGTCATTTCATTGGTGAGCTGTAGGATTTCTTTCTGTATATTGGATATTAAACCCTTTTCAGATATGTAGCTTCCAAATACTTAATTTCATGGAAAAATCTTTTGATACACAAAAGTTTTTGATTTGATGGTGTAACATTCATCATTTTTTCCTTTGTTGTTCATGCTTTTGGTATAAAGTCTGAGAAACCATTGCCTAACACAAGGTCTTATATAAATATGTTCCCTATGTTTTATTCTAAGAGGTTTATAGATTTGGCTCTTATACTTAAGTCTTTGATCTTTTTGAAATCCTTTTATTTGTATATGGTAGAGTGGAGATTCACCTTCATTTTTTGCATATGGCTATCTAGTTTTCCCAGCGCCACTTGCTGAAGAGACTATTCTTTCCCCATTAAGTGAACGTTGCAACCTTATCAAAAATCAGTTGGCCATAGATGTGAGGAGATATTTCTGAACTCTCAATTTGATTCTGTTAGTTCATATGTCTGTCCTTGTACTAGTGCACAGGTCTGTTGATTACCATAGATTTGTAATAAATTTTAAAGTTGGGAAATGAAGTATTCATTTTCAAGATGGTTTTGGCCATTTGAGGTCTCTTACTTTTCCTTATAAATTTGGTGATTGGCTTTTTCATTTCAACACATAAGAATGTAAGAATTTTGATTGGGATTGCACTGAATCTGTAAATCACTTTGGGAAAAATTTCTATCTTAACAATATTTAGTTTCCACTCAATGAACATAGAATAGCCTTCCATTTATTTAGGTCATCTTTTATTTCTTTTAGCAACATTTTATAGTATTCTGAGCACAAGTCCTTTACATTCTTGGTTAGATTTTTTCCTACATATTTTATTCTTTTAGTTGCTATTGTAATTTGATGTTTTTCTTCATTTCTTTTTCTAATTCTTCATTGTGGTGTGTAGAAACACTACAGTTATCTCTTCCACATCGTAGCTTTCCCTATATATATCATGGGTCAGGATAAGATATTAAGTGGGATTTTTTGGAGAGTTTTACAGAAGATGCAGACAGCACACAAAGGCCAGCAGATGACAAAGAAAAAGCTTAGAAACTCAGAATTGCATAAAGTATATTTAGTTATTGTGTAATAATGCCTATGTCCAAATACTTAACCCAAATTTTACAATAAGGTACTGTAAACAGCCCATAAAAGAAAAAAAAATTCAGACTTCTCTGGTACAAAAAGAAGGCCAAAAGTTATTACACAGATTTTGCAGATTGTGGAGACACTGCACTCCTAAACTGTGCAAAGTGGAAGGAATAACTACTGATTTATTCAAGGTGATCTTGTATACTGCCACTTCGCTGAATTCATTTAGTAGCTCTAGGAGCTTTGTTGCAGATTTTTTTCAGGATTTTCTATACACAGGATCATGTCATTTATAAATACGGAAGGTTTTACTTTTCTTTTCCAATTAGTGTACATTTCATTACGTTTTCCTGCCTAATTGCTCTGGCTAGAACTTCTACTACAATACCAAATAACAGCAGGGACAGTGGAATCTTTGTCTTGTACCAGATTTTAATGGGAAATATTTCAGACCCTCACCATTGAGTATGATTTTATCTGTGGGTTTATCTTACATGCCTTTTCTCATGTTTAGGAAGTTTCCTTTTATTCTTAGTTTTCTCAGATCTTTTATCAAGAAGCAGTGCTAGATTTGGTCAAACATCTTTTCTGCATCAATTGAGATGATCATGGCTTTTGTTGCTTTTCTTGTTCTATTACTGTTGTGTATTACACTAATTGATTTTATTTTGTTGAACCATCCTGTCATATCTAGGCTATATCCCACTTGATCATGGTGTATAGTGCATTCTTTTAATGTACTCCTGTACTTAGTTTGCTAGTATTTTGTTGAGGATTGTAGCATCTATATCCATGAGGGTTATTTGCCTGTAAATTTCTATTATTGTGATATTTTTTCCCACTTTTTAAATTAATTTATTCCAATGCCCTCCTTTAGGAAGATTCACACATAGACAGATGTATCATGAGCTGGCTAGTCCACATCATCAACAGGAAGTAGATACTCGCAGTGTTGGCAATACTAAGACTGGGAAACACTTACATGGGAGTTTCATGTCCCCCCCACCCCATGGATGAATAACAGCCTCGCCCAGGAAGACCCAACCCGAGAGCTGTGGGATGCTGGGGCCCGGGAAGCTTCTAAGTAGCAAGAGGTAAGGTTGTAGGTGGGTTGGGCCTTGTCTGGCATACAGGAGAGATTCCTTGACTGGTTTAGGGAAACACTGAAGCCTTTGCCACGTGCTGTTGGAGGTAAATTATACTAAAACAATTATTTTCAACTGGCCTCACAGCAAGAGGACTGCTTTACTGGGTCTCGAGCCATCAGTCCTCGTCCCTCTTCTCCCAGCCCACCCCCATCATTTCATGCTTTTGTCCCTTGAAAGGGTCTCTAATCACACACATTACTCCTGAGGCAGCATCTCCCCCTGTGGAAGCTTAAGGTTACAAAATGCATGCACTTCTAAATGATGAAAAAGGCAGACACTGACACAGGGAAGCAAGGAGCACTCCCAACAGGCAGCATCCTCGGAGGTTCTGGAAGTGAGGTGACTTCCTACAGTCTACTGTGTGGCAGAGGCAGGCTGCTGTAGTTCCACAGCTCTAACAGGGTAGAAGGAAGACCAGGGCACTGTGCAAGCCAGAAATGAGACAGCGCACAGCGGGCCTGGAGCACAAGGTGAGAAATGCACAATATAAATTTAAATCGTTATGCAAAGGAACTTAAAATCGCATCCTTAATTCTCTTAATTTACTGTTTGTCGAGTCACAGTGGAATTGTGATCTCACGCACACATCTGATCTCAGGCTGGAGGGTGATGCCCGGGCAACAACCTGGCACTGCCACATGCCCTCTGGAAGTGCAGGAGCATCACAACAAAGCTGTCAGTTCTAGAAAAACATACACACTGCCTTCCTCCTCACCCACTTCTCACCTGGTAAGTTCAGGAATCAATAAAGCAAAAACTACTAAAAAAAAAAAAAGAGCAAGAGAGAGAATCAGTCACTATAATCAGCAGCACCAGCAGCACAAACAGAAGCAGCCTTTGGTACCACCTCCCAGAAGAAAACAAAATATAGTTTGAATATCCTAATATTAAGATTTTGAAGTCCTCCTTTCCTAAGGCACTGCTCAGGAGTCCCCCAGGAAGGCCAGTGCCAGTGGGGAATGTGACTTGGGAACCAGGTGCTCAGCTCTGGAGCCAGTCAGATAAGGCAAGAGGAATCACTCCAGGGCGGCCAGCTGCTCGATGGCATAGCGAACGTTCTTTGCCGTTTCTTCAAAATCTTTCTGTTTATTGTTGGTTTCCTTTGCAATTTTGTTCTTGGCTCTTTCTTTGTCCAGTTTCAAAAATTCACTGAGTGTTAAGTCTTCAAATTGCTTCTTCACAGAAAGGAAAGCACAACCAAATGAATGCTTTTTATGTTCTTCTTTGGGGTCGTCGTCTGGCTCCCAGCCTTCCAGCTCCTTGAAGCAGAAGCAGCACTGGGCAAAGCCGGGCTCATTCTCAGTGGGGTAGTGGATGAAGCCAGCCTCTGCCATCCGCTCTGGGGTGTAGGTGCAGCCCTCCAAGAAGGGCCAGTTCTTGAAGGTGGAGATGCCATGGTCCTTGAGGTAGAGCTGCCAGGTGGGGGGCAATGACGGTGCACCCATCCCGCTGCCCTATTGTGGTATCTTTATTTGACTCTGTGTTAGGGTTATGCTGGCCTTGTAGAATGAGTTGGACAGAGTTCCTTCTCAATTTTTTGGAAGATTTGAGACTATTGGTGTTAATTCCTCTTTGTTTGGCAGAACAATGAAGCCGTCTGGTCTGAGCTTTTCTCTGGTGAGAGATTTTTAAATTACTGAATCATCCTATTTTGTTGTTATCAGTATGTTGATAACTTCTATTTCTTCTTGAGTCAGTTTAGGTAGTTTGTGTGCTTCTTAGAATTTGTCCATTTCAGCTAGGTTATCTAATGTGTTGGCATACAGTTGTTCATAGTATCTTCTTATAATTGTTCTTATTTCTATGAGGTTGTTAGTAATAACCCCCTTTTCATTACTGATTTATTTTTTGCATCTATTTTTTTTTGTCCATCTATCTAAATGTTTGTATATCTTTTCAATGAACAAATATTTGATTTTGTTGGTTCTTTGTATTGTCTTTTCTTTATTCTCTATTTGAATAATCTCTGATGTATTCTTTTTATTTATTTATTTATTTATTTTTTTAAATTGATTTTTTATTTATTTTTTATATATCTATATACATTTTTAGGATACATTGATTACACAAATGTTACACAGAGACTCCAGGAGTACCCATATGCCACCCCCCCACCCCTCCCACAACCCCCACATGCACATCCCTAAGTGTGGCATAACACCTCTGATAGTTACACACATTTTAGGGCTTTGCCATCAGACATAGATCACAGTTCAGGCCATAGACAACCCTCTCTTCTTTACAGTTCCTGAATGATACATGATCATACAAACTGGCCTACATCCTCCATTGCAGCATCATCCATGACAATTCCCAGGTCCCCCCACCCCAAAAAAAAAAAACAACCAAAAAAAAAACCTGCATTACAATTGCTCTTCCCTCACCCTGCTCCCAATGTGTCCAATGACCCTGGTTCCACATAATTTTGCAATTTCTTGCATTGCATACATCATAAGTCTATACCAGGACTCCAACAAGTCCATTCTAGTCCATAGTTGTTCCCCCAATCTTGAGAAGTCTGGAATGGTAATGCCCCCTCC
>PVKH010032723.1:0-12124 GCA_004027955.1 Chaetophractus vellerosus | reverse complement strand
GCCCTCGGCGGTGGGCGGTCGACAGCTCTGGCTAGGCTGCCCGCCGGCACCATGTTTTCCACACTGTGCTAGAAGCTCTGGCAGAGCGGTTAGCCAAGAACGGGAAATGCAGGAGCTGCGTGGCGTGGAGGGCCGCCAGGTCCCCATCAAGGGGCTGGCGTAGGCAGCCGCCTCCAGAAGGTGCAGCAGGCGGTGAAAACCCACGGCCGTCCCGGCACAGCCGGCCGTGCCCGCAGGAGCGCCCAGCGGCGGGGAGGGGTCTGCACTGCAGAACAACAGTGGATTTCTTGGCTCTCTGGGTCCCTCTGAGGCTCAGCCGTGCTCTTGCTGATAGAGAGCGGATGTGCGGCCGACAAAGACTAAAGGCTGTGCACAGTCCACGATGCAAATAACTTCTAAAAAAGTAACAAAAGGAAGATGTAAAACTTGCCCTATTTGCAGATGACATGATCCTACATGTGGCAAGTAATGAAAAGTCCACAACAAAGCTCCTAGAGCTAATGAATCAGCGAGGTGGCGAGGTATGAGATCAACACCAAAACCAGTAGTGTTTCTATGCACGTGCAAAGATCAGAAGAAATTAAAAAAAAAAAATTTGGAGAGTGGATGTAGCTCAGTGGCTGAGCGCCTGCTTCCCATGTATGAGGTCCTGGGTTCAATCCCCGGTACCTCCTTTAAAAAAATAAATATTCCATTTATAATAGCAACTAAAAGAATAGACTAACCAGGAATAAATTTAACCAAAGATGTAAAAGACTTATACACATAAAGCTACAAAACACTGCTAAAAGAAATCAAAGACCTAAATAATTGAAAGGACATTCTGTGCTCAGAGATTGCAACACTAAAATAGTGTTACAAGGTCAGTTTTACCCAAATTGATTTACAGAGTCAATGCAATCCCAAATAAAATTCCAACAGCCTGCTTTGCAGAAAAGTAAAGCCAATCAAGCCCATCCAGCAGGGCAAGGGCTCCCTGAAGAACGTAGGACTCACTTGTCCCGAGGAGCAGGTGGAGCTCAGCGCTGAGCTTGGCACGTACGAGGTCCCAGGTTCAATCCCTGGTACCTCCTGAAGACAGACAGCCAAACCACAGCCATCCAGACAGACAGAACAATGGACAGACTGAGGGCTCGGGCGTCCACCAGCCTGGGCTGCTCCCACCAGGCTGTGAACGGGCTCCGGGGCCTGGGAGGACGGGGGAGGCAGAGCCTTGGGGGCAGCTGTGGGCGGGGAGCCCTGACACCCCTTAGCTGGCGCCAGGAGCCCCTCCAGCCCTGGCTCGTGGCCTCCATGGGCCGCATGCTGGGGGGACAGCCTGGGGCCAGCCTGACCCCACCTGCTCGGCTGGACCACAAGGCTGAACAAGGGTGGGCAGGGGGTGGATGGACAGCTGGCGGCTGAGTCAAGGGCAGCTGCTCCGTCCACCAGCCTCGGTGCCCACTGGGAAGCCCGTTCCCCACCAGCTCCGTTCCCTGCCAGCAGCTCCAGACGGAGAAAAACGGCTCACCCAGCCCCCTCCCTTGGGCTGCGCCGTGGCGCCCTGGGGTGGGAAGGGTCAGGACCCCAGCTCTCTTCCTAGGAGCCACAGTGCCCCCGCCCCTTCCTCCTACCCCACATGGGCCCAGGGGCACCAGGACAGCCCCCTGTGCTGCCCGCAGGTGTGGGCAGGTTCTCCTCTGGTCAGCGTGTCACGAGGTGTCGCCGCTCCTTTCATCAGGGAGGCCTTTGCGCCAAGTGGCCGTGGCTGGGCCGTGGCCGTGGGCGCCCTTGACCACAGAGCCCATCTCTGAAGCTCAGGCCATTTGTGGGGCTCCTTTCGAACACCCCAGCCCTGAGCACCACATCGTGAGACAAAAGAACGGCTCTCACTGCAACAGAGAATGACAAATAAATGGAAAACACCGACACCGAGAGACACAACAAACTGGGAAAACCACTTGTAAAACGACATTTCCTGCACAAATAGGTCTTCCAAATCATTACGCAAAAGGCCAAGAGCCTGAGAAAGATGGGCAGATGCTGAAACCACCAAGTCTCCAAGAAAGCGCCAGAGAAGTTTACGTGGATGTGAATGTATCAATAAAATTCCTAATAGATAAATAAGTAATTGTGCAGGAAGAGCAGAAACAGCAGCCATGTGCAGCATGAGAGATTGAGAGGAGAATTTTTTGTCTGTTTTTTGTTTATCATTGAAATAATGAAAATGCTATAATAACGATAAGTGATGAATGTGCAACGATGTGACTGTACCAACTACCATTGATTGTACACTCTGGATGAATTGTTTGCTTTCTGACATAAACCAATAAAACGGATTTAAAAAGCATTACAAGACATAAAAAGATGCTTTTCCTCAACTGTGAGAAGAGAAGCGCAAATGGAAACATCTCTCGATTCTCTGACGGATCACAACTAAAACCCAGGAGGGGCCGTGAGGACGGGGTGGTGGGAGCACAGACCCCGAGCCCTGAGCGCCCGGGCGCCCACCAGCAGCCAGCGGGAAGGTCGGGGTGCTGAGCTACTCTGGCGCGTGCCGCAAGCCCTGCGCGTGCGCAAGGCGAGGCCTGAGCCGAGGGCCGCAGAGCCGCCGACTGGCCTGCACCACGAGGCGGCGCCCGCCACCCGCCTGAGGGACGCCACGCGGCACAGGCTTTGCCCACGGCTGACGCCTGCTCTCGCCCCTCCTCCCCTCTCCCTCTTCTCCGTGGCAGAAAAGGCAACGCAGGGGGTGGGGCCAGGGGGCACGAGGGGGTGGCGGGGAGCCCGGCCCAGGGCCGGCCCCTCCCAGGACATCCGGCCCCCGTCCCAGAGCCCGTGGCTGTCCCACGGCTGGAGACTTCGAGGGTCTCGGAGCCCCACATGGGCCCGTGGCCATGCAGGAAGCCAAGCAGGCCCTGGAGGCCGGTGCCACGACCAGTAGGGCCAGGCACCACACCTTCCCTGCTCGCAGGAGGCGAGCCCTGCCCGGCCACGGAACACAGTACCTCTTGCCCACGCTGACGGCGGGGTCCGCCGCAGCCCTGCCGGCCGGCGTCCTCCTGCGCGCTGGCTTCCCGGAGCTGGCCCTCTCCTCCAGCCGTGCACTGCCTCTCTGCGGGCTGTGCCCGCCCTTGCCGTCCAGGTCACGCAGCACGCTGTAGTTGATCTTACTCGAGATCTTCTTCTGCTCCAACATCTTCTCGATGGCCTCCCCGGCTGTGCTCGCCTGGATCTGCTCCCGTTTCTTGCCAGACTTCTTTGGCTTAATGGAAACAGAGACAAAGGCTCCTGTGAGGCTGTGCAAGCCCAGGGGTGGGCAGGGGGCTGCAGACTCGGGGATGGCAGGGCGGTGGGGGCCAGGCCGCCCCCGGGACAAGTCAGGGGGTGGGGTCAGGGTGGTGGCTGCCCCCACCTGTGGCCACTGGTGCTGAATGGATGGGGCTGGCCACAGACAGGTGGCGCCTCTGCAGCCCACCGCTGAGCTGGCGCAGGTGCTTGGGCTGAGAGCAGTGGGCACAGCACCCACTGACCAGCCCCCGGCCCCCACGCGGACCGCGGCCAAGCCCCACAGACCAGACAGGGAGGACGGTACTCCCTGGGCATGGCAGTGCCCAGATAGGACGTGACCCACCCCAAAGCAAAAGCCCCAGGAGCCGAGGGCCACCCAGGGACCGCAGTGCAGCGGTGCATGGCAGCCAAGGAGACGCACTCGGGCAAGGGGCCCCAGGCCACCCGCCGGGCTTCCTGGGCAGCCCTGTCTCTGATTGAGGGACGAGCCCCGAGCTACAGGGAGCTCCCCAAGTGGGCAGGCTCCGCGCCCACCCTCCGGCCTGCTTCGCTCTTGTCTCTGAGAGAAGTACACACAAGGCCGCTTCCGCTCACCGTGAGACCAAAGCTAGCGGCGGCGCGGCCTCCTGTGACACTGTCCAGCCGTGACCAAGGCACGGAGGGGACACAGGCCCACAGGGAGGCCCGAGGCCCATCCTCTGCTTCCCGATGTGGTGGCTGCCCAGTGTGGCTCAACCCGTGCGCCTGGGTCTAACTAGCCGACCCCGGCCAGCGTCCAGGAGCCCCCGCTGGGCTGCAGGGCGGCCCCTGGCGCCTGGTGGGCAGTGCCGCCTCCCACGGCCCAGCTCAGGGTGCGACCCTCCCGCCCTGGCGGGTGCCACATAAAAAATGCGCCCGAGCAGACAGTGCCCGTACCTTGTGCTCCTTGTAGATGCCCAGCTCCTTCTCCCTGGCGATGCGCGCCTCCTTCTCTGAAAGACGAACGAGCAGCAGGGTCAGCGGGGCCCGCACGGCGGGCGGGGCGGGGCGGGCCGGCACTCACCCCTCTGCTCCCTCAGGTACTCGGCGTTCTCCCGCATCCACAGCTCGGCCTTCACGCGCGCTTCCGACTCACTGAGGATGTACTGGGGGCAGAGCACAGGGCGCTGGCTCCACCACCTGCCACACCCAGCAGCCCACGCGGCAGCCTTGAGCGCAAAACTGCCAAGGGCAGAGGGGGCTTTGGCGGTGGGTGGCGAGTGGACTGGCCGCCGCCGTATCTGGCCCGCCCTCCCCACCCAGCGCTGCACAGGGCAGCGAAGCTCAGTCCCACCAGCCGGGGGGCCTGGTCCCGGGTGTGGACTCAGGCCCCGGAGGACCCGAGGCAGGTGCGTGGGAGCTGCCGCAGCACCTGGGCGCACCGGCCTGGGCGCCTTAGGTCGGAGGGCGACCCCGGGCCTGGGGGGCCGTCCCGGTCGGAAGAAACCAGTGGGAGGGGTGCCTGAGGCTGCCCTGGAGCGGGGCGGGCACAGCTGCAGGCCGGGGCCCTAGTGGCCCCAAGCCGGGACGGCCGGCACCCCAAGGCCAAGGCTTCCGGGCCACGGCCCGTGTCGACGGGCCCACGCCACTCATCTCCCTCCAGGGGCCGGGGCAAGGAGAGCACAGGGCAGCTTACTTTGTCGATTTCAAGGTCGTCGATGCCACTGAGGTCCAGCTCACCGTCTTCCGAGGCGTCTTCTAGAGGGAAGCAGCCCGCTCAGGGGAGCCCAGGCGCGGGAGCGCAGACAGCACCTGGGCGCGGCCACGGCTGCTGCGAGGCCCGCGCCGTTTCCCCTGCTTCCACCACGTCCCTTCAGTGCCACGGGGCCTGGCAGCCCCGTCCACGAGCAACCTGGGAAGCTGCCCACACCCCAGCGCTCAGTGAAGGAAGCAGGGCGCACAGCCCAAGCCACAGAGCACTGGAGACCGCCAGCACGTGAGGCCCCGGGGGGTCCTTCCTGGCAGGAAACGTGTTTTTCACGGGCACCCTGACGAGGCAGAGGGAGGCTGCGTTAGCCGGGTGGGGGGGCTCAGCTCTGCCCCCAGGGAGCAAGGCCACGAGAGGCCGGGCTGGGCCCCCGCGGGGGCACCATCTGCCTTTGCACGTGCCTCCGCCCGGAGCCCCGCCCGCCCCGCCAGTGCTGCTTCCCGCGCCCACAGCAGCCTATGCTGCAGCTGCGCTGAGGTCCTGGGCCTGCGCGACTGGCCCTCTCCCACCAGAGCAGCCGACCAGCCATCGCTGAGCAGCCCTCACGAAGACGTAGCCCCTCTCTCACGGGGGCCACACCCCAGCGGCTGGACAGGAAGCAGCCGCAGGCAAATGAGCAGGGCGAACGTGGGGCAGAACCTGCCTTTCTCCTGCCGCTGCCAGCGCTCGGGGCCGTTTCGGCACGGCTCTGAGGACCGGGCAGAGGGCAGCAGGGCCGTGCGCTCCGCCCTGGCCCCGGCCCTGTGGGCGGGGTCTGGGGCATCCTGGGTGCACTCTGGGTGCGGAGACGGAACCATGGGGCCTCAGGCGCCTGGC
Source organism: Chaetophractus vellerosus (assembly GCA_004027955.1). Lineage (NCBI taxonomy): Eukaryota > Metazoa > Chordata > Mammalia > Cingulata > Chlamyphoridae > Chaetophractus > Chaetophractus vellerosus. The sequence continues at coordinate 6,312 of PVKH010032723.1, read as the reverse complement.
AGGGCTCCTGGCTGGGCCAAGAGGTGTGCATCACCCTCGAAGGCACTTACGGAGACAGCGGAGCCACCTGAGCGCGGCGCCCGCCTCCCCGCAGGCGGCTTCTGGGCCATGGAACGCTGCCAGTGCCAGCCTGAGCGGTGACCCCCAGGGCGCAAGGCGCCCCGTCACCGTCGGTGCCAAGGCCCACGAAGCAGCATCCGTCCAAGCCCGGGGCGCGCCTTGCGATGGACACAGCATCGGCTCAAGCACATGACCCGCCCGCCGTGGACAGAGTCCACCCAACCATGGGATGCGCCACCGTGGACAGACCTTCCTGCCACAGGGGACGAGTGGAGCAAGTCCCTGCTGCCCACAGCCCCGTCTGCGCAGTGGCCACGTCTCTGCCCTTGCAGGAGGCCTGCTGCGCCCACTGGGACCAGAGCCCAGGGTGGGCTCATGCCCTTCGCACACCCCCAGGAAGTCCACCCCACTGCCCAAGACGTGACTGCACAGGTGGACAAGAGGTGGGCGCTGAGGAGCCCGGCCTGCCCTGCCGAGGCGGGGAGAGGCTGGCCTCGCACCCTCCCCACCCAGAGCCTGGTGCAGGCCCCCCTTGCCCCCCGCACGCTCAGCCCTGGCACTCACTGAGGTCCCGGCCCTGGGAAGAGATGCACTCGCGGATAGACTCTGAGATGCCCAGGCTGGCTGCCGTGGGCAGGGGCCCGAGCAGGCACTCCAGGGCTGGGGGTCTGCTGCCCCCTTCGGTGCCTCCCACCGGCTCCGAGCTGCCTGGGGGGCCACCCAGGAGATCCTGGTAGAAGTCCTTGTTCAGGTGGCTGGCGGCGGCCTCCAGCTCCTCGTCCTCGGCGTCCTCCTCGCCAAGTAAGCTGAGCGTGCCGTCCTCCACAGGCCCTAGCGGCACAGAAGGGGGCCTTCAGAGCATGAGAGACCCTTCCTCCCCGACATCCAGCAGCACTGGAAGTCACACCTCCACCCGTGCAGCAAAGAGCGGCCTTCCGACAAGCGGGCCGCAGCGGCTGGATGTCCAAGTGCAAGTGTGGGCCTCCACTTGCGCCTCACGCCACATGGAAAAAGTAACTCAAGACAGATCAGAGCCAAGTGTGAGTTACAACTCTAATACAATAGATCTCGGATGAGGCAAATTTCTTAGATATGACACCAAACCACAACTGATGAAAGAAAACCTTGATAAATTAGGTTTCATCTAAGAACCTCTGCTCTCTGAAAAATGCTATGAAGAGGACGAGATCACAATCTAGTCTGGGAGAAAATATTTGCTAATAACACTGAAAAAGAACTTTACCTAGAACATACAAAGAACTCTCAAGCTTCCTTAACAAAACACAGAACCCACTGAAAAGCGGGCCAAGCCTAGAGCAGGCTCTTCGTCCAGAGGTCCCGTGGACGGCAGAGACGCTCGAGCTCTTCAGGCATCACGGAGGCGCGCGTGACGGGCCACGGCAGGCGCTCTGGACGCGGCGCAGCCGGAGCCCTCGCGCTGCTGGTGTGAGATGGCGCGTCCGCTCCGGACGGCTGCATGGAGTTCCCGAGGTGCCACCGTGACACCCCCAGGCTGGGCCACACGCAGCTCCGGCCGCCACAACCGCCAGCATCCTTCCCAGGTGCAGCTCCGGGTGCCCTCGTGGGCGGCTCCTCCGCAGCACAAAGGCAGGCACCACCGAGCCACAGAGAAACGGATGAGCCTTGAAATAACGACCCGAGTGGGAAGAGCCAGACCAGACAAAAAGAGTTTGAGGATGGGAAGAACGGCTGCTGTTAAAAAAAGGAAAGCGCGCACTGGAGGGGATGTGCAGAGCCAGGGACCTCGCCCGGTGCTGGTGGCAGCTGGGGTGGTGCAGCTGCCGGGCAGGGCAGGGCAGGGCGGCTCCTCGTGCAACCAGGTGGGGGCGGCCAGGCGCCCGCGCAGCCCCACTCCTAGGTCACACCCAGAGGGGCTGAGGGCAGGGGCTCAGGCAGGCGCCTGCACACCCACGCTCACGGCGTTGGTCACAGCTGCCAGCACGGAAGCAGCCCAGGTGCCCAGCAACCAGTGCATGACAGAACGAGGCTTACACACCCGATGGGACCGAGTCGGCCCTGAAGAGGCTTGGAGTTCTGCTACACGCGGCAACGTGGATGACCCGACGTCGTGTTCAGTGAAATAAGCCAGACGCAGGAGGACAAACACGTGTGACCTCACCGAACTGAAGCAATCAGACTAAGCAAACACTGGAGGCAGGACCTAGCGCACAGGTACCAGTGGACGGGGCAGGGAGCGGGACCGGGCGTTAGGGCTGAAAGCGCACAGGAAGGACGGAAACGTGTTGGTAATGGATGGTGGTGACAAGAGCCCAACATTGTGAATGCAGTTAAGAGCCTTGAAATACATACGTGTATCTGAACGCAATTAAAAGGGGCAATGTTAGACTGTATCTGTGACAACCAAATAAAAATTTAGAAGAACAAACCCACGGACTTGCGCTACTCAGTGAATGCTGTTAGCCGTGGACCAGGGTTAACAGTACAATCATAAAAAACGTGCTTTCATCGATTGCAGCGAACGTTTGACACCGACGCATGGTGTTAACAGGGTGGTAGACAGGAATCCTGTATCTTATGCATGACCATTCTGTAAACCCACAACTTGCCTAATAAATAAAAAATTTATTTTTAAAAGAAATACCCCCCCCCCCCCCCAACTCATTTATAGTGAAGGAAAGCAGATTGGTAGCTGCCTGGAGACAGGGAGGAATGGGCAGGGCTGCCAATGACAAGAGGACAGACAGAAAAGTTCCTTCCCTGTTGTGGGGAGCGTTTGCACTTACTAAGTATGTGCGGTTTATTGTGTCAGTTACACCTCAGTAAAGCTGCTAACAAAGTCACTGAACAGCAACTTCAAGAAAAAGACAACCCGAAGGAGCCCAAGCCCACATCCTGCATTGCTTTCTTGCGCATGTGTCACCTTACGCCTTCTCAGCACTGGCTGTGAAACGAGAGCTTTGTCTTTCCGGGGAGGAAACCAATCAGGGTTCCAGGGAGCAGGGAAAGCACTGGAGTGGGTTCCCCAGGGCTGGCCCCCAGCCCCGCCTCAGTGGCACCTCCGAAACGGCGTCACAGGCGCCCAGGACCACGTGGGCCCCACCCACAACGCCCCCACCCCACGTACTGCTGGGGCCTGGAAAATTCCCCAGAACCGGCACGGGGAACCACAACCCTGCCCACGGCCCACACGCCAGCCCCCGCGCCCTCGGCACCCTCGGCGGCACGAAGCAGCCACGACCGGGCAAGGAGAGTCCCGAGGCTGGCACAGGCCCATGCGCCTGTGAGGCCGAGGCGGACAGTCCTGCCCCAGGCACAGCGCGCCGAGCCACAGGGGCAACCCCTCAGCCAGATGCGAGCCCAGCCCACGGCTGCAGAGACGGCAAGCAGAGCAACAGCAGGTGCCCAGGAGATGGCGAGGGCCGGGCTCTTGCAATTCGCAAAGGGGTGCCCAGGCCTGGCACTGACCACGGCAACATCCCGCCAAGCTCTGTGCCAAATCCCACCCCAGCCACAGGGACAGGCGGCGGGAGCCAGGGACACAGCAGAGGGCGCCGCCAGGACAGACCCGACAGGTGCTGAGCTCTGGGCCTGGAAAACGGCCGTGTCCACGGACAGACTCAAAGCTGACCTTCCATGGGCCTGGGGAAATCTACAGACAGCGCTGACAGCACAGACGAGAAATCCAATCAGGAAGCAAAAGCGCCCCTTCTAGAACTTAAAAAAGCTATGCTTAACTGCAGAAAGATACACACCACACAGAAAGTTCAGCCAATTTAAGTGGACAATTCTTTGGCATTAAGCACTCTCACAATCCTGTGTAACCTTCACCAGCCCAAAACAAAACCCACACTCATTTAGCGCCGGGTCCCTTTGCCGCCCGTGGGAACCACTGTTCTGCTTTCTCTAAGAATCTGCTTACGCTATTTCATACAAGAGAAATCATACAATATTTGCCCTTGTGTCTAGCTTATTTTCCTCAACACGTCTTCAAGGTTCACCCACGACACAGCAAGTGCTAGCACTTCACTCCTTTCTACGGCTGAGTAACTTCCCGCCGTACGCAGAGACCACGTTTACTTTATCCACTCATCAGCTGATGGACAGTTGGGTTGCTTCCATCTTTCGGCAAGACTGAAAAACCCTGCAGTGGACACTGGTGTGCAAATACCTGTTTGAGTCCTTTTCAGCCCTTTCGGGTGCAGACCCAGAGGGAGAGCCGTCGTGTGAAACGGTAACCCTGCTAACTTTCAGAGGAGCTGCTGAACTCTTCTCCACAGCAGCCGCGACGCTTTACATTCTCACCAGCGGACAAGGGTGCCTGTTTCTCTACATCCTCTCTAACACTTGTTATTTTCCGATTTTTAAACAACAGCCATCCTAGAGGGTACAGATTGGTATTTCATTGTAGTTTTAATTTGCATTTCTCTAATGCCTAAAGACGTTGAACATGTTTTCATGTATACTTACTGGCCATCTGACTATCTTCTTTGGAGAAATGTCTATTCAAGTCCGTGTCCCTTTTGTTTTGTTTTGTTTTAAATGTTTAATGTTTACCAGCACAGTTGACCAAGGTCCAAGATGTGAAGTGACAACGTTCAAGAAAATGGGAGGGAGAGGGGATCACCGAAGACTAACAATATAGTATATGATAACGTGTGCTTTACTGTAAAACCTGCGTGCACACAGTAGTTGCAAGAACCCACGTGCTCTCTTGGCTTGTAAAAACGGTGCTCCGGATTTCAATGTAAAGTCGCCACCTTCAGCTCCTCTGCAGCAGGAATCTTGTTCTCACGCTCCAGTGCTTCCACCAGGCCTGCAGTGCTCTCCAGACCGCCTGTGCACCTATGTGAATTGAGTCCTCCGACGGCCTGGCCAGAGCCTGACAGCCTGGCCAGAGCCTGGCATTTACCGGGCATCTGCTGGAGCAGTGCCCGCGTCACCCAGGTGTGACCCCCCAGCCCCAGCTCGGCGGGGACGTCTCAGCCGGGCACGTGCACTTCCAGGTGTCTCGTGACCAACACAGCCCAGGGCCCGTTTTGTAATTGGGTGTTTTGTCCTTACGTTTTTGAATTGTAGTGAATACTAAACCCCTATCAGATATACGGTTTCCAAGTAATTTCTCTCATCCTATAGGTTATCTTTTCATTTTTAAATAACTTTTTATCTTGAAATAATTCTCAACTTACAGGAAAATTGCAAAAATAAGCAGAAACAAGGCACTGCACTCCAGTGCCTCCATGCAGTTGCCCAGAGCCGCCGACTCCCAGCGTTCTGCTAACCTGGGCTGCCATCTCATCTAGCTGCACTCATCATCTATGCTCATTGACTCATGCCTCATCTGTCATCTATCTTCTCAACATCACCGCTTTCTTGATCATGTCCTCTGATATACAGAAATTCTTAATTTAAATAGTCCCATAGATAATTATGTTTTTACTTTTGCTGCTTGTGTATTTGGTATAAAATCTAAAAACACATTGCCTACCAAAAGGTCCTGAAGATATTACCCCGTGTGTACTTACAAGCATTTTATGTATTAACTTTTACATAATTTATATTTGATGATCCATTCTGAATTACTTTTCGTACACAGTCAGTCTTTTCCACGTGGATTTCCAGCTGTCCCAGCACCATCTGTTGAACAGACCACTCTTTCCCCATCGAGTGGTCTTGCACTCATGTCAAAAACCAACAGGCCGTAGAAGCAGATATTTATCTGTGGAGTCAATTCTATGCCATCGGTCTATATGACCAACCTTAGGCCAGCACCACACTTTTTAAAATAACGTAGCTTTGTAGTAAGTTTTGGAATCAGGAAATACAAACCGTCCAACTTTGTCCTTCTTCAAGGTTGTACCGTATCTGCTGCAATTTTATGTGGATCTGAGGGTGGGGTTCTCCGTTTCTGCAGAGAAGGCTGCTGGCATTTGGGCAGGGATGGCATGTGCCTGTGGAGTACTCCAGGCAGCAGTGACGTGTCAACAGCGGCAAGTCTTCCAGCATGAACAGGGCATGTCTTTCCATTTGCTTGTCTTTTTTCAAAAAGCAGTTTTACTGATATATTTGTATACCATACTATTTAAGTCTTCTTTAATTCCTTTCATCCCTGTTTTTTTTCAATGTACAAGTTTTTCATCCCCTGGGTTAATTTATTCCTAGGTATTTCACTCTTTTGGACTGTCCTGATATCCTTTTCAGACTGTTCTTTACGGGGGCACAGAATGCCTGCTGATACCAGGGTAACGCTGACCTCACAGAATGAGTCAGGAA